>JAXQQM020064216.1:0-58223 GCA_034641835.2 Pinus albicaulis
CGAAAAGAGGGTCTGCCTTCCGTAGAGAGAAGAATTTTATTAGGAGAGTGAATTTGTGTATGTGAACAAAAGGGAAAATATTATTGAATTTCTCATTTAAGGAACTATTATTTTTCTGCATTTTGAATTTAACTGAGTATTGAAATGTGTTGAATTTTTTCCTGTGTCAAATAAAAGGAATTGCAGAACCCAGAAACATTCAAGAAAGACAAAGCCATACACTCAAAACAAAGAAATACACATATATCTAAAAGGCATTTGATAACAGATTTTATTTATGTTTATTCATTTCTTTTACCCAAAATTCTGAAAATGAAATTCATAATCAAACAAGCTTACATTTCAAAAAGTATACAAATGAAATTCACAAAACGAACAATAACATTGTAATAGCCTACATCAATTAAAGAAAGTATCGAATATTGAACCCTGTAATGGTTTTTAAAAATTATACAATAGCTAGGTTTTATACCTTGCTCAGAAATTGAAGCGTATCAACAACACGACAACAATACCAATCAATTGTTACAGAGTAGATAGAAAAGAAGAAGTCGGACATTACATTCCATGACAACCAAAAAATTTCGAAACCCCCTTTGAGGGTTTGTGAATTCATAGCTAATTAAAGACAAAATACAGGCGCACATAGGAAGGGTCCTACCCTATTACACAAAGGAGATTCTAGACCGCAACGACTGCAAAATAAAGCATCAGGTTAGCACCTAAAACCATAAGAAAACACACAAAAATTCAAAGGGAAACATCTAAACAAAACAAAAAAATTCGAAAGACGAACTAAGAATAAGCCTTATGAAAACGACTTACTTTAAGTGACGAAGACCGGCAGAGAGACAATGCAACCACAAATGGAAGAACCATTTTTGCAAACCATAGAAGACGACACCTGCTAGCCAATGCGGCAGAGGATTAGAAATGAAACGAAGAAAATCATGAACATAAATTAGAATGAAAACTTACCTTGTGATACAGTGGTCAAGCCGCCTCGGAGGCGAAGCCAATACCTGTTGGTTGCAATGAGAACAATGTCTAAGCCATGCACAGGTTTTTGAAGACAAGAGACAAAAAAAAAGTGAAGAAAGTAAACAGTAACGAAAAAGCCCTAGCATTACCAAGAAGGCCGACGCACACAGTTGACATTGACTTGAGTTGCTGGCATCCATATCAGGGTTGAAAACCCAGTTCATAGACTCAGAGGTTGTGCAGGGTTGCAGGTGGCATCAGTAATTGACTCGACTTTCTGGAAGCCATAGTAGGGTTGAAAACCCAGTTCATAAAATCAATGGTTGTGCAGGGTTGCAGGCGGCAGCAGGGTCGAAGCCCTTACTGAGTTTCCTCTCCAAAAAAACCATTGCGACAAAAATGTGAAATGAGGGACAAACCCTAAGTTTGATACATTTAAACGTGTGAAGTTAAGACCACAGTTCTGGACCCATGATCATATGGGGCTAAGTGGATTGTGAAAAGGGCGGACTTGAACCATTTTATTCTTCAATAATATTTTTGTTATAAGGTGTGTTGATTACATTTCTAAAGTTTAAGTTTAATTCACCACCCTCGTGTCCCCACCACTTTCATCTAGATTGGAAAACATTTCTATATTTCCAATCATGTGGTTGCTACACCCTAAATCTAAGAACCATACATCTCCTTGTTTTTCTTGTGCTACATTACAAGCTCAAAAATAGTCTATCATGGTTCTGATTTTCCTTTGTGAAATTTACACTTGGTTTGATACTTCTGTCATATTGCATCTTTCTACATTCATTTGCATAATGACCATACTTCTTACAATAATGACATTGAACTTGAGATTTATCATGCCTATGACTTTGTGCTTGATTCTGCCTTGATCCTTGACTTGGATTTTGATTGCTGCCCCTTCCACTTGATATTGAAGGGTTGATTCTCCCACCTCTGTGTGGGCTTCTTCCTATTCCTCTGTAGTTTGATATTCCTCGACCTCTACCTTGACCAAAAGACACTTTTGTCTTGAATGCGTGCTCCAATGAGGAGTTTGTTTCTCTGTTGAATCTTTGCTCGTGAGACATTAGTGATGCATGAAGCTCATCCACTGAAAAATGTGGGAGATCCTTTATCTCTTCTATGGCCACAACTATGGCATTAAACCTTGATGGTAGACTTCTTTAAACTTTCTCAACTATTCTCCTTTCCTCAAGTGTCTCACCACGAGACCTGATTTGTGTAACCAACCCAATCACATGTGTAAATAATGATTCTATATTCTCAGACTCTTTCATGCATAATGTTTCAGAATCTCTTCTCAGCATTTGTAGTTTTGTTGTCTTCACGTTTTCCATGCCTTGCTATGGTGTCTGGAGGGTATCCCATGCTTGCTTGGACTTCGTGCTGCTACAACCTTTGGGAAAATAATTTCATGCACTTCTTGGAAAATATAGAAGAGTCCTTTAGAGTCCTTCTTCTTGTTGTCCCTCAACAAATCTCTTTCTGCTTGTGTCAAAGCATTGTATGCTGCTGCATCTACTGGTTCTTGGAAACCATTATGCACTAGTTCCCAAATATCTTGTGAGGAAAATAGAGCCTTCATTGTAATAGCTCAATATTCATAATGTTTGCCATTAAACTATGGTATTTGTGGTTTATTCAATCTTGTGCTTGTTGCTGCCGTTTTCACTGTGTAAACAAAAAAACTTCTCACGGTTGGAGAATCCACTTCTCAAAACAAATTTCAACTCTTTAGTAAAGAACACTTTATTTCACTGAGAGATTAGACCTGATCTCATACCATGTTGGAAAAAAATGAATACAAGAAGCTCAAAAGAAACAGGGGAAATTATTTTCCCTCAATACACAGTTTACACATTTATGCGGAAACGCAAAAATTAAATTACAGAGCCACACACATAGACAAAAAACAAGAGAGTTGAGTTTTTTCATTCATATCCTTATTCAAATGAAATACATCATTTTAAATACAAAAAAGGTGGAGCTTGAAAGTTTAATGCTAATTCAATGCTCGAACAGACAGGTAACCATAAAATTTCCTTTTGTCGTGTTATGATATTTCTTCATGAAACATGGTACAAAAATTAAAAGCATGAAATTGAAATCCTTTAGGTTTCGGCCTTGAAACCACATCGCATCCATGCCCATTTCGCAAATCAAATTTCGGAAATGTCAACACTTACCTGGGCGCTATCCTCCTGAGCTTGCGATTGCGATATGTGATGGTGATATCGCATCACAACTTACAACACTTAACCTGCGACATCTTTAACAGAAAACATATAATCTGGTGATTGCTGTTGGGCCGTGAATACGACCACTTTTTAACACTTATTTCATCCATTTTTAGTCTTCTTTATCATGTCATTTATTATAATTTATCATATAAATCCATTTTATAATGATTTATGTTCTTATGGATGAATATTATTTCTTCTCCTTTATTTTTAATAAATTGATGATTATTATGCATAATTTTATCAATTATGGTTTATGAATATATTTTATAACAACACTCACCATTTTAGCCTCCAAGATATTTTCCAGATTGAAGATTTGATCTCCAAATCATCATCAAATATTCCAACTCAGAAATTCGTTGGAATAAGAAGTGACAGTTTTGCGGTTGAGATTCTGGGAAAATGAAGAAGAATCTGGAAAATCTGGAACATGGGTTTTGTCCAGAACGGGCCAAATTAACTTTATTGAAGAATGGTTTGCCCAAATTTGGCCTGTATTGAGAGAAACGCAGGGTTCTTTGAACACAATTTTCTCAGATTTGTTGTTTCGGCCGTCCTCCAAATCTCAGCTGCAAAGCCAAATTCACCTTGCTCTTGTTGGAAGATTGTTGGAAATATATTTTCTGGTTGATCAAGTTGTTGGGAAAAATCCAATATTGTTATGGGAGATCATATTTGCTATTTAATTTCTCATCTTTCTGATTATAAAATGAGAGCATGTATTATGTATTGGAGAACAATGGATGATTATTGAATTCCTCTTGTAACACTGTAATTCCTTGACTCTTGTGATCAAAGAGAAACTGATGTAAAAGCTATTCATGTTTTATTAATACAAAGAGGTGTTCTTGTTCTATTTCTCAAGCTCTGCAGTAGCCCAACGGTGTTTCACCGGCGGTTGAGGGCCCGACCCTGGTGGATCGATCCGCTGTTTGTATTTCTATTCTTTTATTTCTGTTGTGTGATAATTGCATTTAGATTTATTACGATTACAGAGTTATTTGATTTTTGTTGGATTGAATTCAGATTTGATGTATACGTTAATGAATTGCACTGCTATTCTATCTTAGCAAGGATCGTATTTACTATTTTATTCATCTTGCTATCTTTTATAAAGCGTTGCTATTCCATTGATTTATGATTCATTCCAATGAATTGTTTCATAGTCTTGGTTGTCGACATGATTGGAGTATTGAGATTGGTTGCCTGGTTGCGTTAGAATTAGAATTGATGTTCCATTTCTGTTTATTATTTATTTCTGATTCATAGCTTCAGATTAGCAAATAGATGAGTTACAATTGGTATGCATAGGAATTACAAGCTGCTGTTCCTTTCCAAATTTTGTTCCTTTCAGTTATTTTCATCAGCACGAAGATTGAATTTGCTTTCATTTCGATTGCTTTAAGATCACCAACTGTAGAGGACACTGGTTATTGCTTCCAAGTTCCCAGATTGGTTATCTTGCATCAATTTCTAAGGGAAGGATTTATTGCTACTGTACCCCTGATCGATGTTTTGCAGATTGGTTTAATTAAGGTTTTAGAGCATCTCCATTTATGTTACTGTAATTAGATTTATTTGCAAGCATCTGTTTATTTTTGTATTTAGAATATTGTACTTCATCTCACACAGCATTGCTCTTAGATGAATTTCTGCCTTAGACAGAGTACACTCTTGAAATAAAAAGTCGCTCCCGGATTGATAATTAATGTGAGATAAATAGGTGTTAAAAAGATACATTTTATACCTCAACATTTTGGCACCATTACCGGGGAGAGTGTATTCCATTTAAAAGGAGTGATGCACATTTGACCTTTTTTTCTTCTTGGGAAGAATTGGGTTTTAAAGACGGAAGGTAAGAACCTCCGCACCGAGCAAGGAACATACTTGCTCACTGCCCGCTTCACAGCAGAATTGGGTAAAAAAAAATTTCTTTAGGTAGGAATGAAGGCTTGTTGTTTTAAATGACTAGAAAATCTAAATAAGACAAAATTCCTCCCAAACCTGAAAAACCTAAGGGACCGGTGACCCTTGGGAGAACGACCTTTATTGATGAAATTCTTAAGAAAACTGAATCTCAGCCATCAATAGGACCTAAGAAAGTTATTTCTAGACAACCTACTAGTTCCCTTTGGGCCACAGAGTCACCATCTGTAGCCTTTGCTGAGGTACATAGCCAAACAGAAGAGATTGAGCAAGATTCCCAAGAAATTGAGAATTCTCGCCCAATTGTTTTACAAGAAGGGAAGTTGGCTTCTCATACCCTACTATTTATCAACATGCATTTTTCAAATTTGGGTTTGTACATAATAGAGGCCTTATTTTGGAAATGGCTCCGCTGGGAATGCTCTTATACATAAGCATATTCTATTTTCAAATAAGAGTAGATTAGTGGAGAAAATAAAATAAATAAGGAAATAAACACATTTTTTTATTTTTGTAAAAATAGTTGTTTTTGTTCCAACACGCTGTGGAAACCAACATTGATGATAAATATTCTAACTTGTTTGTGTATGTAGATGAATTATATTAAAAATAAAAATTATTCAAACACTTATATTCATTTTTATCATCAATATGCTTGAATATCATTTTTTTGACTTGCGGGCTTGATGAGATTCCTGAAAACAAAGTTGGGACAGTCATGTTTTGGGGGACCAAAAGTGAATATTTTTAAAACATATTTCTATCCTAAGTAGCCCTTTATGTATAATTTCTAACCCAATTTGAATCACTCAATTTAGATTTGAAACGAAAAAGTTAGAACCAAAACATTGACAGGGTGTTTAGTAGGCAGCTCAAGAACAAAGTTGAGACAGTCAGTTTTTGGAGGCCTAAATCACTATATTTTTAAAACTCATTTCTATGGTAGATTCCTATATGAATCTAGTTTACAACACAATTTTAATCACTCAATTTCGATATCGTATGAGGAATTTATGACCAAAATACTGACTGCCTATAATAAATCAGCACTCTTGAAACTCTGTTTTCTCGGCTGTTCCCTAACATATTTGACCCATCAATTATTCTTGTATTCAAAACCTGTTTCTATTGGAGATTAATAAATGAATATAATTTAATCTCTAATTTGAATCAGTTCAATCCGCCATTAAACGAATACTTTATGCTTGAAATACCAACTGTTGGTCTGAGCTGGAAAATCGAAAATGACTCTATTATGCAGGTTGTTCTAAGAAAATTTAACATACCATTACATGGAATTTTTAAAACCTGTTTCTATTGGAGATAAACCTTTGAATTAGCTCTCATTTTTATTTTGAATCACTCGAATCAGATGAAAAACAAAGAATTTATGATTGAAACACTGCAGGTTAGCATGATTGGCCACTGCTCTCCCGCAGGTAATAAATTAATTTTACTTTGTCCATGGATTTGTTCTACAGAGTAACTACTTGTTATTTTTTTGCATAATTTTTGGATTAGGGGAGCCCAATCACCTCTCTTTCTCTATGATTTAATGTTTTATTGCAGGTAGACACTCATTTTTTGCAGATCTTAGCAGAACAAAGGGGGTCAATTTATGAACGAGCGATTCTTGAAAGATATTTTAGTAAAACAAGAGAATTTCATCCAGTTCATTACCTAACGGATTCATAACAGAAGAAATGAAGAATTCGTTTCCATTTGAAGATTCATACCACTACTGCCAAATTTTTTTTCAAAAACATCATTGTTTCCATTAACAGATTGATATTCCCTTAGGAAATAACATCATAACTGTTGTAACTTAATAAAGTGTTGTTTCTTTTCTGATTTCTTTTATGTTTTTTTGTTTCAAGTGTTGATCCCTCTAAATTATAGTTTCCACTCCATTTTCAATTGAACAATAAGGACCCCACCATGCAAGTTTCAGTTACAGAAGGCAATTCTTCACCAGCACCAATTCTGTAAAAAAAAAAAAATTACTTTTTCTTGAAACCTGTACATAAAATTTGTTTTCCTTTACTTTGCTTGTTTTTTTTTATAGAATTTTTCTTGAACCGTTCTTACTTTGCTTGTTGTGAGTTTTTTATGTTCCTTTCCAAAGGAACAACAGTATTGTTGTGCGTGTTTTTGCTGTTCCTTTTAGAAGGAACAACACTTTTGCTGCGTATTTTTTTGCTATTTCTTTCAAAAGGAACATCAATTTTTTTGTTCCTTCTGAAAGGAACAACACCTTTGTTGCGCATTTTTGTTGTTCCTTTCAAAAGGAACAGCTTTTTCGCAGATTGTTTTTGCTGTTCCTTTCCAAAGAAACAACACTTTTTGAGTGCATTTTTCTTGTTTGTGAACAACTTTTTGAGGATTTTTTTTTTTTTTGAATTTTTCATAACTTTTTGAAACACAAACATACAATTTATGGAAAGATGCACAATCATACAAATTAAAGCTTACTGTAATCAGCAAATCAAAAGAAATCTTTATTTTTAAGAAAGTTCTTTAGTAATGATAAGAAAAAGGAAAAAGTGACATAATTAATAACATGATCTTGTTGTCTTACTAGCACTAAATTCATATGATCGATTATATTTATCATGTTGGTTATTTCCCATATTTTATAACTTTCTTTGATTTTTACTTATGGAGTAGGAACAAGGGCATATTTTTTTCTATTGAGCTGTTTAGACTTCTTCCACCATCCCTATTGTTAAGGAGTGCTGAGCCATCCTTTATGAATAAATAGGAAAGTGATATATGAAAAGAAAAATATTTACATATTTCATTAACAATTTTATAATTTGGCAGATGGAGGATAGGGGGTCTTATCAAGAGCCGGCCTACCATGTTCATAAGGAAGCAAGTGAAGTGTCATTTCCATCATGGCCACCAAACCAGGGATATGGTCCAATGGACAATTGAAAAAATTAAAAAGTCCTTGGAACATGAGGTTTCATTACGAGCTGGCCTGCCCACTTTTCACTTCTTCCCAGTGAATGGCATTGTGATTTATCTGGTCACCAAGCCAGCACAATGGCCTCCGTTATGACAATTAACAAGCACTTCCTCAGCATAAATAAAGGACAATGGTTCCAAGGGTGAAAGAGCAACTCTGTCAAGGTTATGGACACCTGTGGGCAATAGAGCTTTGCTGATGGTATTGGAGTCACATTTATACACATCAATAGTAATATTAAATCCTTTTTCCTATATCTTTATTTAAATATCAGATGAAAGTATGAATCCTTAACCTTTGATTTTGAACCTATTATATATATGAAAATCATCATAAATTGATCACATTTGTTTAAGTGGGTAATAAACGCATTTGTACTTATGTTTATCTTAAGCTGTCCCTTCTCCTTATCCTTGAATCATTACAAAATGCTTCTATATCTGTTTACGATTTATCACATGCATGGATTTCAGTAAATGCTATAATTTCATTGATTATATCATAAGTATGTATGCCTTTCCATGGTGTGCAATTGCTGTACAGTACGTTGCTCTTCTATTTTGCTGATTTGCCACAATATTGATACTACATTTTTACAGAATTTTTTCTGCTTGAAATTTTTTCCATGCATCTTATCTATTTCCATTCCAAATTGAAACTGTGGATTCAAGAAAATTGCATACATAATTGTGATTTGTTTACAGGAGAACAAAAAGTATGGGGGGAAATTCTATTCGCAGCACGACCACACTATTGCAATTAATAGCGAAGGCTCGTGAACGTGCACAATTCTTCAGACATGATGTGCTTGCATGGCTTCCACCTTTTTGCATCACTTTCAGTATCCACTCAGCCTACATCAGCTTCAACAAAGACCAATCCCTACATGTCATTCCACATTTTTATCGGAGGTAACACTTGAGGTAAAATAGCATAATTTTCTGATTTATTATGAATTTAGGAGATTCTCATGAAAATCCATTGAGCATTATTTATCATCATTCATTCCACGACTTTACCACTTCCCATTTTTTTTAGACACGTCTCATCTTTCAGTTTGGGGGAGTGTTGATTTCTTTCATTTCTTTCTTATGACCATGTTAGTAATATTCCTTATCATCCATTGATATTCTTATTCATTCTCAACACCTCCCTTATTCCATGTTGTTTTATACCAAGCATTGATTTCAACAGATTGTAGCAACCACCTCTCTTTTTTTTCTAGCATCGCATGAGGAAATGCTAACTTTTCAGTTTGGTGGGGTGGGGGGAAATTGCTACACATGATAGATGTTTTCTACTCTCTTTCTTGTTTAAGGCATACAATTTCATTTAGTGCAGAAATTGTTTTGCATATATCTTCAAAACTATGAATTGAATTTTTATGATTTCTGGATAACAAAGAGGTATCATTAAAATACACAAACCTAGATAATTTCACACTAAATTAGTTCATAAAATTTCGAAAATTATGCACTATCACCTATAACCATTTTTTTTATATCTCATAATCCGTGCATCAAAACGATCTGATTTTTGAAAAAATGGTTAATGAAGTTTTCTGTTACTTATGTCACATTTTTCTGCAACTTCATATACATATAGTTGAATGTCAACTATAAAAATTGTTATGCCTTCATCAAGATTGCTAAAATTGAATATTCATTATTTGAGGAAAATTCATTTGTTCCATCCATTTCATGAGTTTGGATGAGCAATTTTCTTTGCTTGGTTAACACATGGGTTTTGTCTTTGGGTTGCATGAAAACATGCAATATATATTCAGTTTTGGGTTGCATGAGGACATGCAATATATTCAGTTTGGAGGTATGTTGGGCCGTGAATGCGACCACTTTTTAACACTTATTTCATCCATTTTTACTCTTCTTTATCATGTCATTTATTATAATTTATCATATAAATCCATTTTATAATGATTTATGTTCTTATGGATGAATATTATTTCTTCTCCTTTATTTTTAATAAATTGATGATTACTATGCATAATTTTATCAATGATGGTTTATTAATATATTTTGTAATATCACTCACCATTTTAGCCTCCAAGATATTTTCCAGATTGAAGATTTGATCTCCAAATCATCATCAAATATTCCAACTCAGAAATTCGTTGGAATAAGAAGTGACAGTTTTGCAGTTAATATTATGGACAAATGAAGAAGAATCCGGAAAATCTGGAACATGGGTTTTGTCCAGAATGGGCCCAATTAACTTTTATAATGAACATTTTGCCCAAATTTGGCATGTATTTAGAGAAACGTAGGGTTCCTTGAGAATGATTTTCTCAGATTTATTGTTGCGACCGTCCTCCAAATCTCAGCTGCAAAGCCAAATTCGCTTTGCTCTTGCTGAAAGATTTTTGGAAATGTATTTTCTGGTTGATCAAGTTGTTGGGAACAATCCAATATTGTTATGGAAGATCATATTTGCTATTTAATTTCTCTTCCTTTTGATTATAAAAGGAGAGCATGTATTGTGTATTGAAGAACAATGGATGATTATTGAATTCCCTTTGTAACACTATAATTCCTTGACTCTTGTGATCAAAGAGCAACTTATGTAAAAGCTATTCATGTTTGATTAATACAAAGAGGCATTCTTGTTCCATTTCTCAAGCTTTGCAGTAGCCCAGTGGCGCTTTCACCGACGGTTGAGGGCCCGGCCCTGGTGGAGCGATCCGCTGTTTGTATTTCTATTCTTTTATTTATGTTGTGTGATAATTGCATTTAGATTCATTACGATTACAGATTTATTTGATTGTTGTTGGATTGAATTCGGATTTGATGTATACGTTAATGAATTGCATTGCTATTCTATCTTAGCAAGGATCGTATTTACTATCTAATTCATCTTGCTATCTTTTATAAAGTGTTGTTATTCCATTGATTTATGATTCATTCCAATGAACTGTTTCATAGTCTTCACTGTCAAAAGGATTGGAGTATTGAGATTAGTTGCCTAATTGCGTTAGAATTAGAGTTGTTGTTCATGTTAACTTCCCATTTCATTTTCGTTTATTGTTTATTTCTTGTTCATAGCTTCACTCAGGAACGAATAGATAGGTTGAATCGGTATATAGGAATTTACCACAACTTCTTTCGTTCCGCTCGATTTTGTTCCTTTTAGTTATTTTCATCGGCAGGAATTGAATTTGCTTTCATTTCGATTTTCTTTAAAACTCTATCATTGTAGAGACTGGTTATTGCTTCCAAGTTCCCAGATTGGTTATCTTGCATCAATTTCTAAGGGAAGGAGTTATTGCTCCTGTATCCCTGATCGATTTTTTGTAGATTGGTTTAATTAAGGTTTCAGAGCATTTCCATTTATGTTACTGTAATTAGATTTCTTTACAAGCATCTGTTTACTCTTGTATTTAACATTCTATACTACATCTTCATAGCATTACTCTTAGTTAATTTCAGCCTCGCACAGAGTACACTCTTGAAATAAAAAGTCACTCCCGGATTGATAATTAATGTGAGATAAATAGGTGTTAAAAAGATACCTTTTATACCTCAACAATTGCAATATGGGAAGACGATATCAAATCACAACTTTCAACAAATGACTGTGATGTGTTAAATTTAAACAAAACGATCGCCAATTTCTATGTGCGATGGCAATATCGCATCGCACCATCACAAGGTTTGATACAGATCAAGAAAGGTAAGAGCTAAAGTTTGTGAAGCGCGATGTGAGACGCGCTAAACGGTGGACAATGTGAAAAGGAAAAAGGTAAAGGTAAAGCATAAAAACGAAGGTTCTTATGGAATACATATTAAAAAGGAGTCCCACCATATCGCATCGCAAAGTTTGTAGGATTCAACAATTGAGTTGTGCAGAAAGGCTAAAACTTGCGGGGTGCATAATATGGTGAAGAAGGTAGGTGATATGGTGGGAAAGGTTTTAATATAGGGACATGGGCGGACATAATTTCTGAACATTACGGAAGTTGCTTAAGTAAATAGGCTTGTCGATTTGAGCTTGTCCTTCTCTACAAACTCCATTGGCCACTTGCAAAAACATTTAACTCAAGTATGGCTACTGCCAGTTTATTCAAGGCAGTGGTTGGGAATAATTTCCAACATAATTTGTGTAGCTGAGCAGATGGAAACCAAAATCACTCGTCGGGGTAAAATGGATTGGGGACCAAATTGTTAACTACCTATGTTCCTAAACAAGGTCATAGAAGAAAATAGGAAAATTTATAAATGTGAGTATAACACCAAAGGATTCAGAAGATTAAAGGTAATTATCACTGTGAACATTCAACTTATGCGAGAGGACATTCATGCCAAAGAAAAGTGTTCACAAACATGGGATTATGGTAGCATCAATGGAGGCGTTGAATGAGACTGTCGGCATAGGCCTAGGGTAAGAACGATTTGATACCCCATCATCTTCATCCTTCGATAAAGTGGATGACATGGATGAACCCGAATGTTAAATCAAATAAAAAAGGAGCTCATGACGACTAGCAGAAAGGATGACCTCCAGAGAGTCCCTCGAACTCTTGTGAGTTAATTTTTAACTTATTTTTATGAACGATGAGAGGGGTGAAAGCTGACACTTATATTCAAAACTGATTTGGAATCATTGGTAGAATTTGTATTATTTATATAGAAAAATTTACCTTGTTATCTTATATAAGGTTTGAATAATAATTGTGGAGTTGGGGTGTTATAAGTGGTATCAGAGCCACGTTACAGTACTATGGCCTATTGAGGTAATTGATTAAAAAACATGTATATGTTGTGATCCCAGAGAGAGCATAATGCAGAGAGGAGTTCAAGGTACACAAAAAATAAGGCCAGTTGTCGGGTATGTTTCCATACTAGGTTCCGTGGTCAGTCAAGAGATGTGGGTCCACTTGTAGGGAGGCCCCAATAATCTCACTTCCATGTTGTTGGAAACTATACAACAATTAAGAACTGAGATGGCTAGTATGCAAGAAGACAATGAGAGATCAATTCAAGATCAATAGAGGATTCTTAAAAGTCTTTCTGATCGATAAAATCATAGAATATCTATACCTAGCTCTCGTAATGAGGATAGGGATGAGGAGAAAATAGAACCTCAAGGAAGTCACGCTCAACAGTTGAAAGGGGATAAAGGAAGAAATCAGGAATAATCTTGACAATGTGTGAGGTCATCAGAAAAAATAAGAAATGAAAAATAGAACTAAAAGGAGAGTTCAATAAGATTAAGCCCCCAATATTTGACGGAGAAATGGAAGAGATTGTTGAAGCATGGTTGATTAACTTTAAGAAATGCTTTCAAATTTATGAATACGATGAGAATCTGAAAGCAAGGTTAGTTATCTATGAACTTCAAGGGAAGACCACATTGTGGTGGGAAGAGGTTAAATTTGTACATGAAATAGATGAGAAGGTAGTGACATGGGATGATTTTAAGAAGTACTTTAAAGAAAATACTTGACGAAATAATTTTATGATGATAAAGAAAAATAATTTCATGGGATCCGGCGAGGAAAAAATTCCATGGATGAATTTGTGACCAAATTCACATCTTTGTTGAGGTATGTACCTTATATTTTGGAGGATAAATAAAAGGTATAACGGTTCATGAGTATATTTCCAACATTAATGAAGGAACGTTTGGAGTTTGATAATCCAAAAACCATGGATGAGGCGATTAGGAAGGAAAAAATATGTTATAAACATACAAAATAGAAAGGAGAATGAATTAAGATATAGAATAATAAAAAGGTACATAAAAACTTTTAAAATATGAAGAATGTGAAAAGTGGAAATGCCAAGATTTTGCATAAGAATAAGCACAATAAAATTCTTTGGGGGAACCAGCAGAAATTCAAACCACAAACTGAGATTAAATAAATGGAGGTTTCCAACAAACTAGAATTCAGTCAATCATAGAAACCCCCACTCCAGTGTTAGGGATGTGGGGAGACTCATTATTACGAGAACTTCCATCACCACACCGAGATAGAACAAGTTATTAATCTTCAAGAGGATTCTATAGTGGGTGACGTGGCGTGTAGCATAGCTAAGATTAATGTTGCTTTGGAGGATCATGAAGCTAAATATCAACCCACGATGATCGAATTCAAATGTAAGATGCATAACCATATTGTGTCAATTTTGATAGATACAAGATCCAACTTAAGTTATGTGAGTCCTAAATTTATGGAAATGTGTCATCTACAAACATGTAAATTTAAAAATTCCTGGTTGGTATAGCTAGCCACTGGGAAAAAATAAGGGTAAAAACTAAAATAGATAACTTCCCTATTTAGATAGCATGTCAATTAGTTAGTGTAAATATAAATGTGTTACCTCTAGGGGCTTATGATATTTTAATTGGGATGGACTGGATGGAAAGATATTGGTCGATATTAAACTACAAGGAAAATATTATTAGTTACCTTACTGACGAGGGAGTCTGACAAGAAATTCAAGGGGTAAGAAGGCCAATCTAGTTAAGAGAAATTACTGCCTTTTAGTTATGCAATTGTACTAGAAAAAGGTTCCAAATATATGCATTAAAAGTGGGTTTTACTAACTCAAAAGATAATTTTTCTTCCTTGGAAAGTCTACCAATTATCTAGGACTTCACAGATGTGTTTGCAGAGGAAATTTGTGGGTTACCTCCCAAGTGGGATATTTATTTTACCATAGACCTAACCCCGAGACCTACACCTGTGTCAAAGAATCTGTACATAATGAGTATTCATGAATTAACTGAGCTTAAGATCGAGCTACAAGAATTACTTTACAAAGTTTATATTTTCCTAAGTGTGTCTCCATAGGGAGCACCTGTCTTTTTTTGTCAAAAATAAGGATGGCACTCTAAGATTATGTATTGACTATAGACGGGGTAAAAAATTGATGATTAGAAATAAATACCCCTTACCAAGAATAGAATATTTTTTTTACCCAGGTCAAAGGAGCTACAATTTTCTCTAAGATAGACATACGATTCGAGTATCGTCAAATAAGGTTAAGGGAGGAAGACATTCCTAAAACAATTTTCAAAACCCATTATGGCCACTATGATTTTGTGGTTTTTCCATTTGGTCTTACCAATGATCTAGTGACATTCATAAGTCTCATGAATAAAGTGTTTCACCCTTACCTTGATAAATCTGTCCTAGTTTTTATTGATGACATTCTTATATACTCTAAGAATCTTGAAGAGCATAAGAATCATTTGCAAGTAGTATTACAGACACTGCGAGAACACCAACTATATGCCAAGTATAGTTTGTGTGATCTCTTTAAGGATTAGATGAAATATTTAGGACATGTAATATCTGTAGAGGGAATATTCATAGATCCAGAGAAGATTAAAACTATTATGGAATGGCTAGTCCCTCCTAATGTCATTTATATTTGATCCTTCATGGGTTTGGAAGGACACTATCATTGTTTTATTGAAGGATTTTCCAGAATAGCTTATCTATCACTTCCTTGCAGAAAAAGGGGAAATATTTCAAGTGGACTATTGATTTCTAGTGTAACACCCACTTCCCAACATTGACCCAAGTATCTGGCCAATTAGGGTAAAAATGCAACGAGAGGCTACTAATATGAGATTAAACCTCCTAGATGACGTTAAGGAAGTGGCACCGATGGAATAAGACAAACACACCTTACACAACATCAAAAACATCCTCAAGAGGTAACCCAACCTTCCATGCCACTGAAATCTGAGAGAGAATGACTTTTCGACCAATTTGAGCCTTAGCCACAGGCATGCCAAGGAAAGGTAGTGGTGAGCGCCCAGTTTGCTTAGTTTTTTACCTTCAACTCCGGGCTTTATGCCACATTTTTAGTCCCAGAACCTAGATCACTACCCATAACTTCATGAAACTATAGGAGATGACAAATAACATTAAAACAAAGGTATAGAAGCAATCACATCATCTTGAACTCACCCGGAACCCTCCTAGGAATGATAGGAATTTTGTCAAACATGTCACAAACATTGCCTCTACAGTTATATACAATAGTTTTAATCATAGGGGTCTCATACTTATCTGAGAATCGCTAAGAAGAATTTCTCCCTTACATAATAAGCTACAATACAATCTATTTGACCAAATATACACAATGTATTCATTTACAGGTAAAAACATGGAGAGAGTCATACATCATCACTAATAAATTACATCCTTATAGCTAGCATAATAAAAACATAAATACAATAGATATAAAAACAATAGAATCAACAAAATAACCAGTACAATTATACATCAAATACCAAAGGAATGAATTTCAAGTACAATTTCCACTCGACCATATATTGGTTGAGCCAAATATCTCTTTAGCCAATCACCCCTATGCCATATTCCAAGCATGAATGTGGGACTCATAACCAACTGAAAAGGAACCAAAAAAGAAATAATGCTACCAGAGTTATTCACCTACACCATGAGGAATTTTCCTATATCCTAGTCTCCCAGGATTTACCATAATCAACAGTCTAAATCAGGGATCACTAGGCCCTAAACTGAGACATACACTCCAGGCTTTACCATACATCCTATCCCAGGACTACTAGGACAGAAGGGAGAGTATCCATCTCTCAGGCTTCACCACAATATATCCTGGATCAATAGACCCTAAACCGAGGAAAACCACCTCTAGGCTTTACCATATATCCCTCCATTCACAGGCAAGGATTCCTAGGCCCACTAAGGCAACACACTATTCAAATTTACCGCAACCCATAGTCCAGTTCAGGGGTTACTAGGCCATCTGTTATATCAATTTGGAAATTTTCCTCACTTAGCTTCGAAACCAATCTGGCAATCCAACTCAACTGAAGTATGAGAACCCATCTCATCAAGGCTATTGGGAAATGGAAAGGCTAGGCTGGATACATTGTCAAACTTGGAAAAAAATCATGCCAAGACAGAAAAGAACGACATGCAATACCATGCATGAAAAATCTAGCAAGGAAATCATACATGCAAATCAGTACCTGCAAAGAATCATGTGTATATGCTTGATTCTTATTCCTCCTTGCGTTCTTCCTCCTGCTTATTTCTTTCTTTCCTTTCTTACTACAATTCCAAAGTGATTCAAAAACTCCAAGTGTCCAAGAGTGAGAGAGAGAGAGAGAGAGAGAGAGAATAATGAGAGATCTACAAAAAATGCACTGACCAAAAAAATTATCAACTGATCCTCAGAAGCCTTTTTATAGAAGAGGCCTCTATTTTATTCATTTTCCATTATTTTCCTTCATTTTCCTCCTCAAATAGAACATGTGACCTTTCACCTCCCTTTTTTCCCATTTTCTATTATTTTCATAAATAAATTCCAATAAATGCCATTTTTCCTTTCCAAAGCCTTTGCCATTGCCTTTGCCATTGCCTTTGCCAATTTCCTTTAGCCATAATAATCAAAATGAACACCCTCACTAGGATGTTTTTCCCACCATTCAACTTGGAATGTGTGTCCCATCAACCGTGGTTATTCTTTTTACTTTTGTTATATAGATTTTTTACCAAGGCTATTACAGAACCCTACCCTTGGGGGAACACCGTCTTTAGTGTTCAATTGCACCTACAAACAAGAAAATTGTTGAAAATAAAACATACTACCTATCTAATAACACATCTTTTTGCATTATTTATAATGAATAAACTGCTCAAAATAAAAAATCACCATGACAATCATACCATGCACTAGAGCTTTATAACACAACTTGTTACGATATTTACAATAGTATACACATATACATATTTTCTCAACCAGCAAATAAAAGGATACGATGCCCGTATCAACAACAAGGGAATACAAAGGCTCACACCTCCACTCATATCATGTGATTAATCAAACGTTCAATAATAAATAGATGACATAATACAAACCAACTCTCAAAGACCAAATAGATGACATAATCAACATTAAAGTACTAAGTAGATGACATAAGCAAGCTCATACATTAATGTATCTCAAGGGAGGCTATCTTGACTGCACAATCAATGTAGATTAGCACAATATAACTTCACAACATATAAACCCAATCATAAATAAGGTTATGATATCCATAACAGTGCCTAGCTAACATGTTCACACGCTAAACTCATAAACAATTGTCATTCATGCATACAGTCACATATGCATATTTATTCTAGACATAATGCAACACACTATCATAATTAGGTCGAAACATGCATGAATGTCATAACCCTAACCATCAACTCAATAGCATGTAACAACAAGTTATATATCATGATCATCAACAACACATAACCTAATCATAAAGCTAACTATCATACATCAACAACAAGTTAACCCATGACATTCTCATCAACAACATATAAGTTATCTAATATAAAACAAAAATAATAGTGCATACCACCATAGGTTGCTATCGTTCATGACTAACCGACACATGTACATATAATCACACCAATCAACTAGAATCTATAATGTATGTAAACATAACATCAATATAAAGAAAGGAATTCTCATAACCATAATGCATTTAACAATCCTTAACCTACATACCTACATGCCCAACATCCAAGCCTGTATGACAACATGTTCTTGCCTCGAGGTCCAATGCTGCAACTTCACTTTGATGGTCTGCATCTCCTACTCTATCTTACCCAACACATTAGCATCATAACATACCAATATCATCATGATGACCTAATTTTATACAATGACCTTATGCACAACAACCTTCACCAAACCAATTGCAAACTTGACCATATCAACCCATTTGGCATGTATAACCAATCATGAATGACCAATGCATGTCCCACATATAGTATCACATAAGCAATACTACACAAACAATACGCACCAATGACCAATATGTGACCTAGCATAAACATGCAATGCATACACAACATGTAGGAAAATGTACGCAAACGTTCAAAAATAATACATAAGAAATAACAACACATAATCAGTCATAACTCATGACAACATGTTGAAAACAACATCATCAGTCCTCCCATGGTGATACCATTGCCACCATGGCTAACACAACATAGATGAAACAAACAAATACACTCTAGGTATGAGAAAAACATATGCAACCAACAGAAAAGCATGACCAACACACAGCCCATCTAGTCCAAGGGTTGATCCATGCTCCGATACCACTCTGTAACACCCCCCTTCCAACATCTACCCAAGTAACTAGAGAATCAAGGTAAACATGCAATGAGAGGCTACTAAAATGAGATTCAAATTCCTATATGACCTTAAGGAAGTGGAACCAATGGAAACAAGACAAACACCCCTTACACAACATCAAAAACATCCTCAAGAGGTAACCCAACCTTCCAGGACCCTAAACCCAGAGGGAGACTGATTTTTTGACAATTTTAAGCCTTATCTGTGGGCATTCCAAGGCAAGGTAATGGCTAAAATCATACAGTCGTGGGGATGCCAAGGCAAGGTAGTAGCCAGGGCCCAATTTTGTCAGTTATGTGCTTGCAACTCCGAGATTTATGCCACCTTTTTAGCCCTAGAGTCGAGGTCACATCCTAGAACTTCATGAAACTATAGGAGATGATAAAAAAATTAAAAAAAATGTATAGAAGTAATCACATCATGAGGAACTCACTTACATCCCTCCTAGCCATGACAGGAATTTCGTTAAACATGTCACAAACATTTCATCTACAAGTATAAACAACATATTTAAACATAGGGGTCTCATACTTATCTGAAAATCACTAAGAAGCATTTCTCTCTTACATCATTAACTGTAATACAATATATTTGACCAAAGCTACATGGTGTATTAATTTACAGCTAAAAAAATGGATAGAGCCATACATCATCACTGATAAATTACAATCTTATAATAAGCATAATAACAACATAAATACAATATTTATAACATCAATAGAATCCACATAATAACCAGTACAATTTGTTAGAAAATTATTTATTTCAGAGCAATGGAACACATAAAAATATGTGGAAATAGAAACAAAGAAAAAATATAAAACAAGAGAGACATAGATATATGTGGTTCACCAAACTTCGGCTACATCCACAAAGAAACAACCAGTCCTTCCTTTATATTATCCAGTAAAATGAAGAGACACGACTTATAGTAGATCCGTTTTAATATCCTCTACTCTCTCACACAGTCCCCCTTTCTATTTCTCACTCAAAATATGCACACCACACACAAACACAATAAAATTCCCTCATATGAACCAAGGGGTTTCCTTCTAGGGAAAAAAACCCTAAATTAAACATAAATTCTACCGTCAGATTATCCACCTAATGAACGACCTAGATTGAAAACGAAATTACAATATTTTACAAGGAAATTTTACATCTATTTTTAGCTTCAGGGATGCTGACCCTAAACCCTTGCTGAGGGACCACTAGCCCTCAGAGCCCCCATCAAGGAAATATCGCCCCCCACTGCCCCCCCCCACCGAACCCCCGCAGAGGGGAAAAGTCCCTCCTGCACCCCCCCGCATGGAGGGGTGTACAGTCATCCTAGGTTATACATCCTGTTGAAGCAAATACCTCTAAATCAAGGTGATAATTAGGCTCCATAACCAACAAAATTATACATAAAATACCAAAGGAATGAATTTCTCATTAATGAATATAGAAATCAACCGAGGATGGGACTACCATGTTCCACCCAAGCATATATTGACTGATCCAAATCTCTCTTCATCCAATCACCCCTGTGCCATATTCCAAGGATGAATGCGGGACTCATAACCTACCAAAAGGGAAACCAACAAGCATGAATGCTACTAGAGTTCACTGTCTACACCACGAGGAATTTTCATGTCTCCTAGTCTCTCAGGCTTTACAGTAATACACAGTCTGAATTAGGGATCACTAGACCCTAAACCAAGACATACTCTCCATGCTCTACCTTACATCCCATCCAGAGACTACTAGGCCAAAATGGAGAGTATCCACCTCTCAGGCTTTACCACAATCCATCCGAATGACTAGGCCCTAAACCAAGGAAAACAACCTCTATGATTTACCGTAAATCCCACCATTCATAAGCAAGGATTCCTAGAGCCACCAAGGAAACTCAATATCCGGCTTTACCTCAACCCATAATCCATTTTATGGGTTACTAGGCCATGTATTATATCAATTCGGAGATCCACTTCACCTATATTTGAATCGAGTCCGGTAATCCAGCAATATTAGAGTATGAGAACCCATCTCATTATGGCTATCTGAAAATGGAAAGGCTAGCTTGAATACACTGACACACCTGGAAAAAACCCATGCCAAGACAACAAAGAACCACATCCAATTTTCTGCATGCCAAATCTATCAAGGAAATCATACAGGCAAATAAATACATGCAAGGAATCTTGTGTAGATGCTTTATTTGTGTTCCTCCTTGATTTATTCCTCCTGCTTCTTGCTTTCCTGCCTTTCTTAATCTAATTCCAAAGTGCTCCAAAAACTCTAAGTGTCCAAGAGTGAGAGAGAGAGAGAGAGAGAATAATGAGAGAGCTCCACAAACTACATTGACCAAAAGACTTGCCAACTGATCCTCGAAAGCCTATTTATAGAATAGGCCTCTATTTTATTCATTTTCCATTATTTTCCTTCATTTTCCTCCTCACATGAAACCTGTGACCTTTCACCTCCATTTTCTCCTATTTTCCATTATTTTCATAAATAAATGCCATTAAATGCCACGTTTCCTATCCAAAGCCTTTTCCATTGCCTTTTCCAATTTCCTTTAGCCATAATAACCGAAATGAACACCCTCACTAGGATGTTTTTCCCACCATAAAGCTTGGAATACATTTCCCACCAACCTTGGTTATTATTTTTACTTTTATTACATGGAATTTTAAGTGGGGTTGTTACAGAACCCTCCCCCTTGGGGAGAAATCATCCTTGGTGTTCAATGACACCTACAAACCAGCAAACTAATGAAAATAAAACATACTGCCTATGGAGATTTATAACACATCTCGTTGCATTATTTACAATGAATAACCTCGTGAAAATAAAAAAATCATCATGAAAATCATACCATATACTAGAGCTTTATAACACAACTCATTACACTATTTACAATAGTATACACATATACATATGTTCTCAACCAACAAATAAAAGGATACAATGCCTGTATCAACATTAAGGGAATCCAAAGGCTCACACCTCCACCCTCAAAGTAGTACTAGGATTCACTTCCTTCCTAGGAAGTCAAAAATCCACTGTCATAGTCAAAGCTGCACCCAAGGTCTAGCGCTATAATCATGTGCCACTTGTCATCTCACTGAATAGTTATAGGCTCATGGTTCGAGGGAACACTCCCAATGTGCATATGATTCCATATGGAAATGCTAATTCCCAAAACAAATCCATCCCCAAACTTCCCTTCTTTGCTATGCCATCCCTTGGGAAATCTAGTAATCCCATTTTGTGAAGTCATTCACCTTCTAGGTTCCCCTGCATCCCCTATCTTGGGTGATCCATCCCTTGGCAAGGATTCCTCGCATCAGAAGTTCAAACAACCAAGCCATATACCTTCCTCAAAACCATTATACTAGTCATATCATGATCATGGTAATCAATGGACACTACTCAGTACCAGTGTCCCATAATGGCCCTGCTCCTGAAGCACTTTACCAACATACTGCTGCCTGTTTCAATTCCATTTGTTGTTGCTTCTAATTCTTGCAATCAGGTTCAACCATCCCAAACCAGGAATTACATGCTTCATGTACCAAGCACATAAATTCCATTAGATTCAAAATAAATTGAAATAAATTCGCATCATACCTCATTGGTAGCTCGTCAACAAGGTACACTTGAACTTTTCTATGATTCGTGTCACAACGAGTCAAACTTGCATATTTTACCAAATCATAATGTATAAACATATCAAATCAAGTTAGATCAAAACACAACCATCATAGATCATAATCATAAATCACATGTAACCATCACAAGTTAGAGTCATAGATCACATGCATTATAATAATTAAATAAAATATTGATACTTATCCTTCACAAGTCCTTACTTCTTCCTTTTTTCTTTCTGTACACACACTAGATTGGTTGCCACATATGACAAGCACCTAGTGCCTTCTCCTCAATCATGTACAAATACTCATAGTGTACAACACATATATCCACACAAGGCGTACAACACCAGACAATACTTACACCCACACCGACATACAACACATACACCTAGCCCCAAAGTAGAACACATACACCTACACCCAGTGTACAATACATCACAACACATACACCTACATCTGGTGTACAACACAAAAAAATACATATACCTGCACTTCGTGTACAATAAAATACATATACATACAGAAATACAGAGTACAATGTAATGCATAAACATGTCACAATACCACAACTACACCATGCACATACATAATAGCGCATACCCACAACACATCATGTACGACATGCACACAAAGACACATGTATACTAGTACCATATGCACAACATGTACACAATACCACATGTACAGAACCCTACCTACAAAACGTGTGCACAACATCATATGTACATGGCACCACTTGCACAACATGTACATAATGCCAAATATACACTGCACCGCCTGTATAATGTGTACACAATACCACATGTACACAACACTACATGCACGACATGTACACGACACCACATGTACACAGCACCACATGCATGACATGCACACAAGACCACCCGCACACAACACGACATGCACATCATGTACACAACACCATATGTATAATCATGCACACAACACCAAATCTACATAGCACCATATGTAGATCATGCACACAACACCATATGTACATTGTAATGCATGTTAAACATGTGCATAACATCATGCGTACACAACATCACATATCCAACATGCCCACAACACCATATGCACACAATATCGCATATCCAACATGCACACAGTATGATTTGTACACAACACCGCATATCCAACATGTAGATAGCACCATCTATACCTATCATTGCATATGAAATATATACACAACAACATATATACAACATGCATACAACATCATATGTACACAATACTACATATGTTACATGTACTCAGCACCATAGGTACAATCACTGAATATAAAACATGCACAACATATACAAAATAGTAGTAATTCACATCCATAGACCACACACTAACCCCACAAGAAACCTTGCTTCTAGTGTCTTTCCACTATCCATGATTATCCTAGGATTTCACAGATCACACTATTTTCACTTTTTTGATGTACCCCTCAATATTACCTGTACATAACATAAAAATAGGCATATTATAGGCATATAATATCAAATCATTTCCATATTATAATGAACTCATATCTCTTTCAAAGCTACTTTGCTACTTGATTCCTCGAACCTCTTCATGTCATTCAACTGCATAAGAAATCATTCCTCCACAAGAATGATCCTCGAAAACGTTGTCATACATACATACATACATACATACATACATACATACATACATACATACATATATATATATATATATATATATATATATATATATATATATATATATATAATCATTAGCATAAAACAATCATGATCATTTTAGACAACAACATACATAGACACATATATAGATATAAACATCATCATTAAACAATCATGATCCATGATGATCCGTTCAAATATGACCTACATGCATACATACTTGAATATATATATAAACCTCAACATATTCATGATCACAACACAATTGTTATATATCATAAGTTGTAGGTTAAAAGAACTTCCTTTATTCGTGCACATCATGCACAATGTTGAGAGCAACAATCCCCAACATAGTCAAGGAATCTAACACCTCAGATACATTCACTTTACATTTCATGTTTCCTTTCTCATGATTGTTCTACCACCGTCCATTTACACAATTTGACTCAACCAATCCAATTAGTTGTCATATTCTTACCTTCCACTACGCTTACTCTTGCACTAAACTCCATTAACTTTCCTATTTCCCAAACCAAATCCCATGACTCTAAAAAAAAGGTCAAGAATAAAAAAAAACACGAAAAATACCATGAGAAACCAAAATAAATACGACACCGCAAGAAAGTGGCATGGCCATGCACTAGATGAAATCAAGAATGCAAATCAAGTGCAAAAAATAAAAAGAGACCAAAAGTGTAAGACTAACAAAAAACACCATGACTCAATCCCCATAGTGCCTGGTGCTTCCTAGGGAAAGCTCAACCCGAGCCTTTTCAAATATTTCATGGCAGTTACTTTTTCCATGCAACCCCCTGCATCATATTGCCATAAACACATAACTGTCAGTGCATAAGTAAACATAACAACATGTTTATTACCTTACCTTATTTGGCCAAGCACGTTGAAATTTTACTGAACACACATGTCATCCATACGTACCAAAGTTCAAGACAACATATCTATCAATCATGAATCAACATTTACCAACTCTAAAACCATGTCATAATAAAAAATCAAATAACAATCACGAGTCATAATAAATAACGGTACAACTATCACCTACTTTCTCTCAAGTACATATCAACTATCCCAACACGTGTGTTAGTATAATCATCTTAAAACATAATCATTACTTCATGCATCTTAGAGACACATACTCATATCATGCGATTAATCAAACATTCAACAATAAATAGACAACATAATAGACACCAATGCTCAAACACCAAATAGATGACATAATCAACATTCAAGTAATAAGTAGACAACATAAGTAATCTGATACCTTAACGTATCTAAGGGGAGGCTATCTTGTCTGCACAATCAATCTAGACTAGCACAATATAGCTTCACAACATATCAACCCAATCATAAATAAGGTCATGATATCCATAACAGTGTCTAGCTAACTTGTTCACACCCTAAACTCATAAAGAGTTGTCATTCATGCATACGGTCACATATGCATATTCAATATATACATAATGCAACACACTATCATAATCGAGTCGACTCATACCTGAATGTCATAACCCTAACCATCAAGTAACTAGCATGCAACAACAAGTTATATATCATGTCATCAACAAATGTAACCTAATCATCAAGCTAACTATCATACATCAACAACAAGTTTACCCATAACATGCTCATCAACAACATATAACTTATCTAACATAAAACAACAATAACAATGCATAGCAGCACAGGTTGCTATCATTCATGACTATCCAACACATGCACATATAAAAAAACTAATCAACTAGAATCTATAATGAATGTAACCATAATATCAATAAAATGAGAGGAATACTCATAACCATAATGCATATAAAAATCCTTAACCTACATACCTACATGCCCAACATCCAAACCTGTATGACGACATGCTCTTGCCTCGAGGTCCAATTTTACAACTTCACTTTGATGGTCTGTGTTTCCTGCTCTATCTTAGCCAACACACTAACATCATAACATACCAATATCATCATGATGACCTAATTTCATGCAATGACCTTATGCACAACAACCTTCGCCTAACCAATTGCAAACTTGACCGTATGTGCCCACCTTCCATTTATAACCAATCATGAATGACCAATGCATGTCCAACATATAGCATCACATAATAAATCATACACAGACAATATAAAAGCATGACCAATATGTGACCTAGCATAAACATGCAACATGTACACAACATGTAGCAACGTGTAAGAAAGCGTGCACAAACAATAAATAAGTAAGAACAATGCATAACCATTCATACACTCATGAAAACATGTTAAAAACAACATCATCAGTCCTCCCATGGTGAGACTGTGAAAATTCTGTCAACTCAGGAATCCTATTGCAACAACTGTAATATATTCACCTAACTCTTAATTTTAACTTAACAATATATTTGCAGTTTTACCATGACAACCACTGAATATATCACATTGCAACCTACACTAATAAAGCATGGAGTAATACAAGTGTGGAAAGAAATCTAAACAAGAATAGATCACACTACCATTCGACACAGTTATTTGTGGAGTAATTTCCCCAGAAAAACCCAATGTGGGAAAACTAGTGTAGCAGATCTGAGAGTTTATATACTATGCAGTAAATATTTCTGACTAAAAATATATGATTGACACGTATGTCAAATCATGCAAAGAAACTTATAGAAGAGATATTGTGAGACAAACCTCACTCCATGGGAACCCGACACTGATCTGCACTAAGACTTGACTACCTTGTGATGCTTCTGCGAAGTGACTGCGTCAACCACACAATCTCTCCGTCACAACTAATTCTCACTCATATTTTATTAATTCACTCTATTTATTTTATTTTCCTAAGTTTAGACTTACAGTCCCTTTTGAAATAATTAATTATTTCTATAGAATACAATATGACTGGAATTTAACCAAATAGTTTCTAGGTTATCTGGAATACTTGTGTCTAAGCCTCTCCACAAAATTTGAGAGTTAGAGCACATCCGATGCTACCCAAAATCAACACTCCCTCTTAGCAAGGAATATGATCTAAAAATATGTCATGCTGCACACTGCTCTGACCCTGAAGCATCTCCCTCTGCGTTGCTGATGTCTAGCATTGTTACCCATAAATTCCATGTAAATGTTGCATTTGTACTATTTCTGACATTTCCACTATCAACACTACATCCGTAATTGCAACTCCCTCTAAATTTTGCATCCATGCTACTACTGACTCTGCCACTGGTAACTGCTACTACACTGCAACAAAATTGGTTTCTGCAACTGAAAAAATATCCAAAATTGGATAAGTATACTACATCATGGTGATGAAGACATGATGGATGCTAGCCTCTGTGTTGTCCCTCTGAAGCTGTTGTGTTGTTGCTGCTCGCACTCTGTCCCTCTGCACTGCTCAGACTTTGGTGCTGCGAGCTACTGCACTATCACTTCTCCACTCATTTGCACCAAATGACACCCATCCATCTTGCTACTGTTATTTTCGGCTCTTGTAGCAAGGTGATGATTCGAGAGGTGGAATTGTAAAGGATCCTACCCAATCTTGTAGATCTATGGGTCTACAACTCCAAATCAACGCACTTCCTTCCTAGAGGTATACGAGAAATCATAGAAAACTCCTCCTCCTCAATCTTTGTTGCTTAGGCCTGAGGAAAATTCTTCTCATCCTTGTCCTTATCTTTGAGAGGACACACCGAAAGCATTGTATCTTTGACAAATCCTTCTTCCTCCTGCGCTACTTTGGCTGCCCCTTTGCTGCAAGAGCCTCATTCTCTTCTTCCTCCTTCTTGATATTAGAACTACTACTGCTGCCGCCCTCAATTTTACACATGAGTAATTCTCTCTGCATCTCTTCTTGTTGAAGAGCTGCCAACATTGACTCCCAGTCTGGAAAGTTATCGCTGCCCAGGATGCTTTAGAAAAAAACTTGATAGTCCTAAGACATTAAGTTGAGGGCCAATCTAATCATCTCTATGGCCATAGGAGATGCTCCTGCGACTACCAACTGATCTCATTTTTCCTGATGTCTATACAGGAATGGATCAATATGCTCTCCTTTCTGCATCCTGGTGGTCCACATTTTCTCCTCCAAAATATCTTCTGCTACTCAGAAGACCCCTGATATAGCGTCCCCATCCCATCCCACATCTCATTCATTGTCCATTTGCTAGAGATGTGTGAAACAATGTGATCCCTCACTCCATCAAGGATCAACCACTTGGCTTTAACCATATTCTTCTTTAAGGCCTGTAATGGTGCTGCATCCACTTGTTGAGCTTTAGCATTGTCGATAAAGTGTTTGAGGTCATGCTCATCTAGAAGGAAGGGTATCCTTGCCTTCCATATTACATAGTTGGAGGCACCCTTCAACCGATCTTGGTGACGCAATCTGCTGGTGTCCATCTCACCCAAACGTTGTTGATATGATTCCTCTCACCCTTTGTGTAGCTAGCTTTACGCACTCCTAATGGAGCAAGCCACAAAATATTTATCTACTACACGAGGACTCTGAGTTTCTTAGACATGAAAACTCACTAAGGTTAGAAATCGCAAAAAAATTGTTTCAACTACACTTCCTGATGCTCTGCACTAGCAATCACTATTTTTCAGTCAACTGCGTCACTCCATTTATTGATCTATGTAGATTTGTTGTGTTGTAACATCTACCTCGAACAATCAGCAATCTGGAACAATCCTACCTCTCTCTCGACTCACTCAGAGAGATATTTTCCAGCTGGTCTAGCCCCCCTAGATTGGACTACGGATTCAACTTGGAGATTAGTCTACTTCTTACACAGGTCTTTGATCCAAGATTTAACAAATTTGAATCTGTTGGATATGTTCTTTGCTTCTCCTATACTCAGCTTGAAAAAGCTCTCATACCATGTGAAAATTCTGTCAACTCAGGAATCCTATTGCAGAAACTGGAATATATTCACCTAACTGTTAATTTGAACTTAACAATATATTTGTAGTTTTACTGCGACAAACACTAAATAAATCACAATGCAACCTACACTAATAAACTGCGAAAGAAATACAAGTGTGGAAAGAAATCTGAGCAAGTATAGATGAGGCAACCATTCGACATAGTTATTTTTGGACTAATGTCACCTAAAAAACCCAATGTGGGAAAAATTGTGCAACAGATCTGAGGGTTTATATATTATGTATTAAATATTTCTGAGTAAAAATATATGACTGATACATTTGTCAAATCATACGGAGAAAATGATAGAATATATCTCTTGAGAAAAACCTTACTCGTTCATGGGAACCCGACACTGATCTGCCGTAAGACTGGACTGCCCTGCGCTGCTTCTGCATAGTGACTACATCACCCATTCAGTCTCTGTGTCACAACTACAGTCGCCATTCTAGCTCTCCACTACTCTCACTGTTGGCTGGAAACTGAGGCCTTCTGTCCTCTAAAAAATATCTCCAGTATTTGGCACTGGCCCAACGTTGTCTCCTCGGCATGAAAACAATTTCCCTTTAGCCTCTGCGTAGTGACTGCATAGGCACTGAATCAATGGCTCTGCGCTACTATTGTGGTTCTCTCTTTGTATCTACTACTATATAATCTCCGGCTTAGGAATCCTTCCAACCAGAACTACTTCTCATCTTTGAAAAATATCTATTGATCAAGTTTTCTTCCTGAGCAATGCTCACTAAAGAAATTGATCTTTGACCACTGCCTTGTGTCTCCAAATGTATTTTCCAAATGACCCTTCAATCCAATCTTATATTCTTCTTGTTGAGACTTCAACAGCCCAGATTAAATATCTAATCAATGACTAGGATTAAATTTTGACTTCATCCGTTTATTCTAGATCATTCTCACTCATATTCTATTAATTCACTTTAATTTTTTTATTTTCCTAAGTTTAGACTTAGGGTCGCTTTAAAAATAATTAATTATTACTATAGAATACAATCCGAGTGTAATTTCACCAAACGACTTCTGGGTTATCTGGAATACATGTGTCTATGTTTATCCAGAAAATATGAGACATAGAGCACATCCAATGATACCCAAAATCAATAGACACCTCTTCCACAATGGCTAACATAACATAGATGCAACAAACACATACACCCTGGGTATGAGAAATCTATATGCAACCAACAAAAAATCAATACCAGCAGACCACCCATCGAGTCCAAGGATTGAACCATTCTCTGATACCACTTTGTAACACCCCCTTCCTAACATCTACCGAAGTAACTTGCCATCCAGGGTAAACATGTGATGATAGGCTACTAATATGATATTTGACCTCCTACATGACCTTAAGGAAGTGGAACCGGTGAAAACAAGACAAACACACCTTACACAACATCAAAAACATCCTCAGGAGGTAACCCAACCTTCCAGGTCCCTGAACCCCTAGGGAGACTCATTTTTTGACCAATTTGAGCCTTAGGTGTGAGCATGCCAAGGCAAGGTAGCAGCAAAAATTATATAGTCGTGGGCATGCCAAGGTAAGGTAGTGGCCATGGCCCAGTTTGTTCAGTTATGTGCCTACAACTTCATGATTTGTGCCACCTTTTTAGCCCCAGAGGCCAGGTCACTGCCCAAAACTTCATGAAACTATAGGAGATGATAAATAACAATAAAAAAAGGTACAAAAGTAGTCACATCATCAAGAACTCACCCAAACCCCTCCTATCTATGAAAGGAATTTCGTCAAACATGTCACAAACATTGCATCTACAGGAAAAAAAATAAATTTAAACATAGGGGTCTCATAATTATCTAAGAATCACTAAGAAGCATTTATCCCTTACAACATAAGTTGAAATACAATCTATTTGAACAAAGATACATGGTGTATTCATTTACAGGTAAAAACATGGAGAGAGCCATACATCATCATTGATAAATTAAATGCTTATAGGCAACATAATAACAAATGAAATAAAACATATATAACAAAAATAGAATCCACATAATTTCTAGAACAATTATACATCAAATACGAAATAAATGAATTTATCATTAATGAATATAGAAACCAATTGGGGATGGGACTACCAAGTTCCACCCGAACATTGATTGGCTAAGAAAAATCTCTCTTCAGCCAATCAACCCCGTGCCATATTCCAAGCATGAATGTGGGACTCATAACCAACCGAAAAGGAACCAAACACGCATGAATGCTACCGAAGTTCTCCACCTCCATTGTGAGGAATTTTCCTGTCTCCTAGTCCCTCAGGATTTGCCGTAATCTTTAGTCCAAATTAGGGATCACTAGGCCCTTAACCAAGACATACTTTCCAAGCTTTACCGTACATCCCATCCCGGGATTATTAGGCCAAATTGGAGAGTATCCACCTGTCAGGATTTACTATAATCCACAGTCCAAATAATGGATCACTAGGCCCTAAACCAAAACATATTCTCCAAGATTTATCGTACATCCCATCCTCATACTACTAGACCAAAAAAGAGAGTGTCCACCTCTCACGTTTTACCACAATCTATCCCAGATCACTAGGCGCTAAACTGAGGAAAACTACATCTAGGATTTACCATATATATCGCCATTCACAGGTAAGGATTCCTAGGCTCACCAAGGAAACACACTATCCGGCTTTACTGCAACCCACATTTTGGTTCAGGGGTTACTAGGCCATGTGTTATATCAATTTGGAGATCCACCTCACTCAGCTTTGAATCTAATATGGCAATCCAGATCAACCGAAGTATGAGAACCCATCTCATCAAGGCTATCTAGAAATGGAAAGGCTAGGCTGAATACATTGTTACACCTAAAAAAAACCTATTCCAAGGCAACAAAGAACCAAATGCAATACTATGCATGCCAATCTAGCAAGGAAACAATACATGCAAGTAAATACCTGCTAATAATCTTGTTCTAGTTCATTGATTCCTATTCCTCCTTGCTTTCTTCCTCATGCTTCTTTCTTTCTTTCCCTTCTTACTCCAATTCCAAAGTTCTCCAAAAAATCTAAGTTTCCAAGAGTGAGAGAGAGAGAGAGAGAATAACGAGAGAGCTCCGAAAAATGCACTAACAAAAAAAATTACCAACTGATCCTCATAAGCCTTTTTATAGAAGAGGCCTCTACTTTCATCATTTTCCATCATTTTCCTCCTCACATGCAACCTGTGAACTTTCACCACCATTTTCTCCTATTTCCCATTATTTTCATAAATAAATGGCAATAAATTCCACTTATCCTTTCCAAAGCCATTTCCATTTCCTTTTCCAATTTCCTTTAGCAATAATAACTGAAATGAACACCCTCACTAGGATGTTTTCCCCACCATTCAGCTTGGAATACGTGTCCCATCTACCATGGTTACTATTTTTAATTTTATTACATGGAATTTTTACCAAGGCTGTTATAGCCAACATAGTTTTGAGCTACTTAAACACTTATTAACCATAACCCTAGTATTAGAAATTGCAGACCCTGAAAATGAATTTGTTGTATACACTGACGCTTGGCAGGAAGAGGTAGGAGGAGTATTGATGAAGGATGGAAAGGTAACCACATATGAATCCCTGAAGACAAAATAGAATGAGAAGGTATATTCTACTTAGAATATAGAACTAATTTCAGTTGGACACGCTTTAAAATTATGGAGGCACTACCTCCTGGGGAGAAGTTTGTGTTAATGACTGATCATAGTAGCCTCACCATCTTATTTAAAAAACCTAGTCTAAATGCATGACATGCTAAGTGGAAAAAAATATTACGTTAATTTTATTTTGATATTAAGCATTTAAAATGGAATTAGAACTGTGTAGTGGATGCTCTAAGTATAAAGTTTCACCAAATATATGAAATCTCCTATAGTCAAGCTGAATTTAATTTTTCATATTTGATTAGAGAAGTTGCGAGCAAGGACTCTAAATATTTATCCTTATGGAAGCAAGTTAAACATATGAGAAATTTTGAACAACAATCAAATTATGGCATGAATAGTGATAATTTATTAAATTTTAAGGGAAGAATATACATTCCCAACCAGAAAAATATTAGATAGTTAATATTAGATGAATCCCATAGGAGGCCTTATGCTTCCCACCCCAGATACAAAAAACTATTCTTTTCCATTAAAGGAGAGAAATTATAGAGTATCTAGCTAAATATCTATAATGCCCGCAAGTTAAAGTTGAACATCAACATCCCGCTGAATTGCTTCACCCATTACCCATCCTCGAATGGAAGCAGGAAGTAATTACTTTGGATTTTATAACGATATTTCCTTAAACTAAGAAACAAAATGGCTCTTTTATGGTGGTAGTAAATAAGTTGAGTAAAGTGGCGCATTTCATTCTCATTCAATCTACATATAAGACTGTACAAATTGCATATGTATTTATGTGGGAAATTTTTAGGCTACATGGATTAAAAAATATTATGGTTTCTGGAAGGGATGTGAAATTTACATAAGACTTCTGGAAAAAACTCTTTATGGGCTTGGGGACTCATGTCTAGTTTAGCGTTGTCTATCATCTGTAGACCGATGGGTAAAATGAGTGAGTAAATCAAGTTATGGAAGATATGTTGCAAATGTATGTGATGCAACAACCAAATAAATGGGAGGAATATATCCACTTAGTGGAATTAACTTATAATAACAACTATCATGAATCGATAAAAATGAGTCCTTTTGAATTTTTATAAGGAAGAAGGTGCAGAACACCCATTAATCGGAATAGTCTGAAAGAAACAGGTTCGACAAAATTTAAAAGTTTTCCAAGACATGCATAAAGCATATCCCGACAAGAAAATTACATATAAAGAGTTTCAAGTATGATATCATGTGTATGTTCGAGTGAAGCCCAAGAAAAACACTTTGGAATGGAAAGGATGTGCAAAATTGGATCCTCGATACTGTAGACCCTTCCAGATCCTAGAATTGATCAGACCCATTGCATATAAGATTATGTTACCAAGCGACATACGAGTGCACAATGTGTTCCACATTTCGTTATTTAAAAAAATATGTGTATTGCCGTAGACATATAATTAATTTTCGGAGGTGCAGGTAAAAAGAAAAGAAAATATTTTGTGATTAATAGTAAAAAATCTATTTTGGTAGCTAGATATGTTTATTATACATTCATAAGTAATGTTGTTGCATGATTTGGAACAAGTATAATTGGATGGAGAGTTCCTGGAAGAGCCCCTACATATTTTCAATCAGAGAGAAAAAACACTACGAAGGCGAGCTATCACCCAGGTTGAAGTGCAATGGAGACACTTTAGCCCATAAGAGGTAAGCTGGGAGGATGAAATATTGATGAGGGAATTGCACCCAGACATGTTCCAAGAGCATGAATAAACACCAAGGATGGTGTTTCTCTCAAGGGTGGGGATATGTAACACCCATGGGGCATGTAAATAAGATTCATTTACTTTACCATGCAGACTCGGTAAATTTAAATTCAGTAGAAAATTGTAAAAGAATTTAGATGATAGAAGTCTATTTATTTATTTTTTTTGTTTATTTAAAAAGAAAAATAGTTATGCTAGGTAAAAATAATGAAAATAAAGACTCAAATAAAATGGAATCTTGATTTTCCAGGTAGTTAGACAGTTACTCCTTTCCTTAGAGAAACTTAAAAATAATGTATCTCAGATTTTGGAAGCCACGAGTGGCTAGGTAGGAGAGGAAACAAAGAAGAGAGCAACTAGACAAGATGATATCAGGCTGGAAAATTCACTACCTAATGGCATTCTTGAGCTAGTGAAAAGCCATTGGAGCTTTGGAACTAATTTTTGGCCTAGACTGGAGGTCTAGAGGTCACAAAAACATTGTTGTCTAATATACTCTAGAAACTAAGGAGGCTCTGGGGAATACTTGGATGTAATTTTTAGTCTGAGGGTGAAGTGGACAAAGATTGTTTCTGGTTGTTTCCCTGACATATTATAGCTGAGACATACAAGTAGTAACTCAGTTTAAAAAAAAATATGTTTAACTAGAATATAGTATTAATCTCAAGAGCAATTCTAGAATTTTAGGAAAAGATAAAAGGATATCCTATCTTTCTCTTCTATGTTTATTTTTGTGAGTTAATGTCAAAAAAATTAAAACTAAAGTAGTGGAAGTTGTATATTATGAACTGGTATAATCTAGTATTCAAATGTATACAGAAAATAGGTGTAACATTATATAAAACCTGAACTATGTTAATCTTTTTGTACACTAATAAATATGGCCCGGGGCAAGAAATTTGTTTTCATCACAAATAAAAGAATAAAGATAATAATATTTACACATATTTTTTTATTCCATGTTAAAAATAGACCCAAGAAGAAAATAACATTTTATGGGGCAGAGGAATGTTTTATACATGGTTGTAAACATTTTCACATGAAAAGCTAGTAGCAGAAAAAGGTTAGAATCTATGACAAGCCACGGGGGCCATTAGAGAAGAAATATTGTTTTCCTATTCAATACTTAGTACTGGGACAAAAAAATAGGGCCTATGATCAGAACCCATAACTCAGACAGTAACATTTGAGAAATAAATAGTGCACTACAACTAAACCCAACAAACTAATATAACATATAATAACAACAGTAATCAGGTTGTCGGTTACAAATTTGAGCATGAAAATACAAGCCTAAAATTTTTCCACCCATTTCAGTTATATAATAAACAAATATCCATACATTAGATAATATCGAAAAGAGATCAGAGTGTCGAATTCATGAGTAAAAATACTATAACATTAATTATAAAAGGTAAATCAAGTTTGAAACTTCTGCAGAAACTATTTTCCCCTCAGTACGAGACATGAACAATAAAACTTATATTAATTTAAACCCATGAAGGGAATCTTATCATACATATCCCAGAAATTAGGAAACATTATAAGGGGTTTTCAAAAAATCCCCTGTATTAAACAAAAATTTAATTACAAAACTTAATTCAAATTTCTTCTTCCTTTCATAATACAAAAATTAAGTTAAAACCCTAGCTTGACTATTAAGCCTCGTAAATAGCCAAATAACAAGGTAATATTCTAGAAAAACTTGTTACAGTAGAAGCACCTAGGTGTAAGAGCCATATCTTGATTCATAACCCTTTTGCGGCTTAAGAAAACAAAGATGTTGTTAAAAGACTCGCCTGTAAGATAAATAATGAAAGCACAAAAATCCTGGCTTAAAAAACTATTTGAATATAAGTAATTACCAAATTTGTCTATCAATTCAAAGGAAAATGGATGAAAACATAATTACCTTAAAATAAAATTCTTCCCAAAGTGAAAATCAGTCGAACGCCGAAGGAGTCACTGACAATAACAGTTGTGACCACTCTATTAGGGTTTGAAGAAAAAACAACCCCAAATAAAATGGAGGGAAAATACCCAGAAGGTAAAATTATTTTTTTACCTAAAGAGATGGCAACCAAAATCACTCGTTGGGATCAAATCGATTGGGGACAAAAAATTTAGCCACCTGTGTTCCTAAACTAGGTCACAAAACAAACTAGGAAACTGTAGAAACACTAGTATAGGACCAAAGGATTCAAAAGAGTAAATGTAATTATCATTGTGAACATTTCATTTATTGGAGAGGAAATTCATGCCAAAGACAAATGTTCCTGAGCATAGGTGTCACAACAACAATGATGGAGGAGTAGAATCAGACTGACGATGGAGGCCTAGGGTGGGAATGGTTCCGTTAACTGATACCCCATTATCCTCATCGTTTGATAAATATCATGCTACATGGACGACATGTATTTAACCCTCATGTTAAATCAAATAAAAACTGAGCTCATGATAACTATCAAAAAGGATGGTCTCTAGAGAGTTCCTTGAAGTCTCATTAGTTAATTGTTAACTGAGGTTTATAAACCATGGATGGGGCGCAATCACATAGTCATCGGTCCCTAAGTTTCTATTAACCAACACCAGCAAATGGTTATTAAAAGTAAAACTTATAATTATGAATTTCATGTTTTGTCTGAATGTCGAAAGTTGCATCATCGACATTAAATTGATACTTATATTCAAACCTTCTTTGGAATCATTGCTAGAATTTCTATTATTGTTATAAAAAAAATTACTTCATTATCTTATATAAGGTTCAAATAATAATTTTCAAGTTGGGGTGTTACAGTTGTGCATACCCAAAAACCAAATAAAACATTAAAAATAAAAGGATTTATTTAACAATACTTTATTTCTGTGAAAGAGATGTTGTGTTGTCCCACTATTTTATGTGAACATTTTGCTTGATCAAATTACCCAAAAATTAAACTAAAATTAACAATAATTATAATAATAATAATTAAAACATTTTCATTGTGTCAAATTACATTATAAAAAAAAAAAATTGTTAAATAAATTATGATTATAATTAATAATTAATAATTAAATCATCCTAAGTTCATCTTAATTCCACATCTATCAAGTATAGAGAAAGATCAAATCTATTTTCACTGTTATACACCTAATTCCTCAAGTTATGATTTCGATTATGGTGTGTTATGATAATTAGTTATTAGTATCCAAGAAGCCTAGGAAACTGAATCAACAATGTACCTATTATATTTATATGTATACTATGTATATCATTCCTATGATCATTAATATACAATTGAATTTGTTTCTGATTTTTTTCCAACAATGAAATCATAGCATAGTTTTATCTACCCTATTGAATACGTGAGCCACTTATTTTGCGGCCTTCGTGGTCACTCCTTCTTTCTCATATATCGGTTTGGAAACCCTCACTGTACCAAAAATAGGTCAGAATTGTATAGAAACATGATAAAGTGGGGGCGATCACATAGGTTTTGGACCAAATAGAGTTTATTTACATACTCAAGTTGAAATTGAAGGCCAAGTTGTCATCATTGTAAAAAAAAATGCATCACCAAAAGCAAGGGAGAACTAACATGTTTAGAATTAGTGCGTACATTGCTATCTGAGACCCTAGTATGTGATTAAAGTAATCCTTATCTATTTTAAGGTTGAAATTTCACTTCAGTATTTTCAAATTTCCCTGGGAAATGAAAATCTATGTTATTGTTGATTCCATTGATGTTTTACCCATTACTTTTCACTGACCAACCATCTATACAATAAGACTGTGCGTCATGCTAACCCTCAATCTCACAATAATTTTTAAATATCTTATTGTTGAGGTTATGAATTTTCCATCCATATAAGGTCAAGGTATTTCAAATTTGATATCCACAATCAAAAGCTTAGAATATGTGGGAAAACGACTCATCTTTATGCATTGACGAGAGCGCATTCCAAGGCTTGAAACCATTGGAATTTATTGCCCATTTCTTTTTTTTGTATATGCATTCCAAGTGTGATGCAACCTGATTTCATCTTTCCTTTTTGTATGTGTTCGTCATATCTATTCATTTTTTGTTTTGATAACAATTTTGTGAAGAAGCGACTCGTTTGGATTGTCTACACGTCATTTTTTGAAGATAAATGAGGATTGCAGTTTTGGAAACTTACAGATGTTGAAGGATCATCCAGTTGAAGTCTTTGGCACAAACATAAGTGATTCGACCTATTTATCCTTGGCATAAATTGAGTTATGCGCATAAAATATGCAGCATGTTTAAGAACCAACTCTACAAATCTTAGCGCTTAACTGTTGATGGAATATTTGGTAAATGTGCTCCTAAACTATTAAAATTCTATTCATGCATTCTAGCCTTTCAATTTTTTTGGGACCTGAGATTACAGTTTAATTTATTTTATGTGTCGCAATAATTCTTGGGAAGTGAGATTATTTTTATTAATTTAAACATGGTTTCTTATCAATTCCATTGGTATTATTTCAGACCTTTTTCATTGTATGACCAACATTCAAGCATATCATGAAAAATCTATTTGGTATTTGGAGTTTCGGTCAGTGCAGCATACAGGTTGATAAAATTGAATTCACTACTTTTTATAGTGTGATAGGAGTCCATTTTTTAGAGAAATGTTGTTGAAATCATGAATTCTCGGTATTGGAAGCCTACAAGCATTGAGGAGGATGAAAAGGATGGGTTAGATCTTGCACGAATACTCAAAGTCAAAGGAAGTTGGGAAAAGAGAGTGAGATCAACGCCTTAGAAATCAACCACTTCGAGGGGGTAACCTCCTTTACATTACATAAATTAACAATTCTTGGATGAAACAAATGAAAAAACCTCCTTTCTATATATAGGAGTCCATGGGGTCGCAATATAATCCTAGCCAACCTAACAATAATAATGCAAGGGCACAACAATAACAATAGTGAACGTTTATGGGGCACAATGATTACAATACGGGGACTACAAGGGTACAACAATAACAATAAGGGGGCTACACTAACAACAATAAGGGACTACACTAGTAATATAGGGACCTAACATGCCCCTTTCATTCAAAAAAGTGTTTTCCTCAATGCTTGAGTAGCTCTGGATGATTCTATATAAAATTCTCATCCTCCCATGTGGAATCTTGTAGGAATTTATAGGGTAAGTTCCTTAGATCAAAAACCAAAGGTCATCACTCACAAACAGATCACAAATCAGTACACCAGTATTATCACATGGTTAAAACCTTCGAAGAGGGAAATAGTCCACGTCCTAAGCCAACGTTTCCACTTCAGAAAATTTATTAATATAAAAAGAAAAGTTACATATGCTTCTCTCATAAACGGTTACCGAACAAATGACCCTCCATTCTCTTTAAATAGATATCATGGACCAATCGGGTGTTAAGCCAGGAATCAAGTATTATTAATATTGAGGAGAGAGTGAACCATCAGATCACTACAAATCGTGACCACCGGATTATAAGTTACAAATGTACATAGTAAAGAAAAACACTTTACCTAACTCTACACTAGACTAATTTATTCTTAACTATTTCCTATGTGTTGGAATATCATAACAAATCTTCAGTGGGTAAGTTCTTCCACTTGACGAGAGACTCTGAAATCGATCGATTTCGTAGTTGTCGAGTTCTTGTTTCTGTGATTACTTCAGGTTCCAGTATGATTTTTCTTTCCTCATCAAGTTCTGGCAATATTGTTTGAACTGGAAGTTTGCCACCTATAATATTATTTAAGCATGAAACATGCAAAACTGGGTGCACTTGAGAAGATGCAAGAAGCTCCAATTTGTATGCCATAGTACCAATCTTTTGCAACATCTTTTAAGGAACATAGTACTTTGACGATAATTTATTATCCTTCTTATCTTGCTCGAGGGAAATTTGTTTATATGGTTATATCCATAATAATACCCAGTCTCCAACATCAAAATTTCTCTCACTATGATGTTGATCTGTGTGTTTTTTCATTCGATTTTGTGCCAAATTTAGGTTATCCTTTAAGAGTTAGAGAACTTGTTGTTGATGCTCGATGTGATCTTCCACTACTTGAACCTTAGAATTTTCTCTTAAAGATGATGTGATGGAAAGTGGATGATATCTATAAAGTGCCATAAATGGGGTCATTTTTGCTGCAGTATAGAAGGAAGTGTTATACCACCATTCAACCAGAGGTAACCTCTTAACCCATTGTGTTTGTTTATCAGATAAAAAACAACGAAGATATCCTTCGAAAAATTTGCTCACTATCTCAGTTTTCCATCGGATTGAGGATGATATGATGAGATATGAGCTAGTTGAGTACCCAAACAAGAAAATAATTATGCCCAAAAATTTCCAGTGAAAATGGGATTTTTGTCACTTACACTAATCCTTGGGTTTCCATGTAGCCTTTGAATTATTTTCATAAATGCAGTAGCAAGTGTACTTTATTTAAAAGGATGAGATAATGCAGAAAAGTGTGCATAATTGGTAAGTCTATCAACTACCACTATGATGAAAGTATTTCCTTTGGACTTAGGTAAACTTATGATGAAATCCATTGAAACATCCTCCCAACGTTGAATTGGAATGGATAAATGTTGTAGTAGAACAGGGGTCTTAATTGTCTCAAATTTATTTTGCTAGAAAACCAAACATTCTGCCACAAAATTTTGGATATCAGATTCAAGGCCATCCAAAAAAAAGTAATTCTTTACCCTGTAGTAAGTTTTTAAAAATCCTGAGTGTCCTCCTAAGGGAGAGGTGTGCAATTCCAAAAGAATATTTTGTTTTATTTGGAAATTCTTGCAAAGATATAAGCAATATTTGTACCATAAAGAATCAATTTTCCAACTAAATGTATCAGATGTATTGGGATCTTGCTGCAAATTTTGAATGAGTGTCCACACTTCTTCGTCATTCTTCCATTCCTCCCTTGCTCGGTTATCCAATCTGGTTGGATGATAGAAATGGAACAAGGCAATGATTCCACCTCCCGAGTCCTCGTCCTTTCTTGAGAGTGAATCTGCAACAACATTTAGCTTCCATTTTTTGTAGATGATTTCAAAGTCATAACCCAACATCTTTGTAACCCATTTTTGCTGCTCTTTTGAAGATAGTCTTTGCTCCAAAAAGTATTTAAGACTATCATAATCAATTTTTACCTTGAAGCTTCTTCCCATTAGGTAAGGTCGCCATTTATTTAGTGCATGTAATATTGCCAACATTTCCTTCTCATAAATTGCTTTATGTAAATACTTTCCTTTGATTGGAAGGCTTTCAAAAGAAATGGGTCTTCCTTCTTGCAGTAAAACAACACCAATTCCATTTCCTGATGCATCACATTCCACAATAAAGGTTTTTGTGAAGTCTGGCATAGCTAAGACCGGTGCTAAGAACATTTCCTCTTTAATATGTTCAAAGGCCCTAGTTTCTTTAGGAGTCCATGAAAATGCATATTTCTTCAATAATGTTGTTAGAGGTGCTGCTATTCTCCCATAATTCTTAAAAAAATTGTGATAATACTCTATTAACCTGATAAATCCTCCCACTTCTTTATGGTTGTGGGGACTTTCCATTCCTTAATTGATTTAATTTTGTTAGGGTCTACCTTAACACCCTCATGAGATACAATATGACCTAGATATTCCACCTCTTGAAGTCCAAAGACAAATTTGGAGGTTTTTGCATATCATTTTTTCTCCTCCAATAGTTTGAGCACCTTGTCAACACGTTGAACATGATCCTTCCAAGACCTATTGTAGATTAGTATATCATCAAAAAATACTAACAAAATTTTTCTAAGGGTTTAAAAATTGAATTCATCAACCCTTGAAATGTAGAAGATGCATTAGTAAGGCCAAAAGACATGACCAAAAATTCATAATGAAACTCATGAGTTAGAAATGTTGTTCTCGTAATATCTTCAATCGTCATTCTAATTTTATGATAACCTGAATGGAGATTCAAGTTTGTAAAATAAATTTCTCCATGTAATTCATCCAATAATAAATTAATCTTAGGAATGGGAAATTTATCTTTAATAGTGAGCTCATTGAGCTCCCTATAATCCGGACACATGCGCCATGATCCATCCTTCTGTGCACCAATACTACTGGAGAAAAGAAAGAACTTTGACTAGGTTTAATTATACCAGCCTCTAACATTTCTGCAATCATATGTTCAATGTTTCTCTTTTGTACATAAGGATTTCTGTAAGACCTGATGTTTGGAGGAAAAATAACTGGAATCAAATGAATAGCATGATCATGATCATGAATAGGTGGGAGTCATTTGGGAGTTTCAAACACCTTGGAATGATTGTCCAAGAATTTTTGGAAATTTGGAGAAATAGACAATTTTGATGTTGGAACTTCTAGTGAGAATTATTGTGCAATTACACCTCATTGTTATCTCTTCAGAAGATTTGTCATGACATTAGAGCTGATTATCTTTCCTAGATTCCCTGTGATACCCCGTAATTCAACTTCTTTTCCTTCCGAATTTTTTTTCAAGAAACGTTCTTGAAAATTAAAAGCTATTGTCCCCAAAGATTATAACCATTGTACTCCTAGTACAACATCAACACCTCCCATTGGAATGGAAATGATTGGACTATTCAATACATATTCCCCCATTTGAAACCATCACTTGACACTCTCGTGCTGGGTATAAGAAGCAATTCATTTCCTTTGCTACCTTACAATGAATAAAATTATGGGTACTACCCGAATCAATAAAAACTATTACATTTTTCTTCTTGATATGATCTTCTATCTTGAGAGTTTGAGGAGTGGTAATTCCTGCCAATGCATTACAGGATATGGTTAGACGCATTTCTTCCTTCTCTAGGGTTGGTTCTTGGTGTATATCCTCTTATTTTGAATTTTCTTGTTCGTTTTATTCCTCCTCTTCACATTCTAAGTAAAATAATTTCTTCTCAGCACACTTATGACCTTTAGTGTATTTTCTATCACAACTATAGCAATGCCCTTTTGCTCTTTTTTCTTCCAATTGATGTGGTGTCAACCTTGTAGGTTGTGGAAGTCTAGGAGTAGCAACATTTCAATATTTATAGATGTGAGTGGTAGGCTTCCTTGTCGCCATAATTTTAATTTCAATTTTTCTTTCCAACTTAAATGCCTTCTCCAATCAATCAAGTTCCTAAAGGTGAACCTCATGTTGGATGTTATCCTTTAAATTCCCTACGAAGACATCAATGACGTGTTCCTCTGGAACATCATTTACCCTTATATTTAATTTTTGGAAGTCCTCAATGTGCTCCACCATTGAACCCTTTTCTTTGAGATTTATCAATTGACTAAAGAAGGTGTTGCTCTTTGTATCCTCATAATGGGCTACCATTTCCTCTGTAAAAATTGACCAAGTGACAATTTTTTTACGAGAGATAATCCATCAATTCCATACAAATGTATTTTGTTCTAAATATAAATTTGCAATGCATACATTTTGTGTCTTTTGCACATTATAGAGATCAAAATATTGCTCCATCTGTAGTATCCATGTTACGATATCCTTTCCATCAAACTTACTCATATCGATATTTGGAATATGGTGGGTCTTCAATCCAACATTAGATTTTATGAAATCATGATTAACATTTATTTTTTTCTCTTCATGAGTTTTCTCTACTATGTTTTCACCATTGGGAATAATTTATTGTATCAAATTTGTCAAACCTTCCTTCAAATCTTCCATGTATGCTTTTAGATCATTCTTCATGTATTCCATGTTATCTTTCATTTTTTCATCAATCTTAGCTTCCATGTCATCCATCTTAGCTTCCAGGCCATCCATCTTAGCTTCCATGCAATCCATATTAGATTTCATGCCACTCTTCAAGCCGTTCATCTTAGCTTCCATGCCTTTCTTCAAACCATCCATATTAGATTCCACGCCTTTCCTCAAAACTTCCATTTAATTTTTTGTTACTCTTTGTGAGAGTGAAATTTGGTGCACTTGGTCTTGTAATTTTGATATATCATGTTGCACTTCTTCCACTTCATGAGTCATAGTAGAGCCTTCTGCGGGCTTTATGGGTGTTGAATTCTTTTTAGGGGCCATTTTAGAACCCAATATTGATATCTATGCTTCAATATGCCCTTGGAATCACTTGAAAGTGATTTTTCAAACAAGACTGATGCAATCTGAAAAAACAATACACACCTTTTTCTTGCTTTTGAGGAGCTCGATATTGAAACTGATGTATATTTGTAATTTTAGATCCCTGAGATTTTATCTTTGATTCTTTAGTAATCCTCTAGATCTTCTTTCCAATGCCATAGATCTAACCTGATTTGGATTCTTCAAAACAAAGTTATGCCCAATCTCCTACAATGACCTAATTATGGAATAGTGCAGTAGAGAAAACTTTTACGATGTGCCACGTGTCACTGTTTCCTCTAAAAATGATACATAAGAAACTATAGTCTGTTTACTTTCGACAACTTTTACATAATTTTAATCTGATGTTCAGAGAGAGAGTTATGAGGATTTTCCCATGGTCACTTATTCGAGATGAAATTCGGGAGCCTCCAAAAACCCTATCTTCTAGAGATAATATCTCCGAAAATATTTCGAACCAAGATCTGAAATTTTTACACGACATCCTCAGGATTTCTGCCCAAGTTTTTTTTTTAGATTCTGAACCTTCATCGAAAAAAATTTATAGCGAAAATGCCACGATGACCTACTGGAAGCAGCAAAACCCTAGAATCCAAAGCTTTGATACCAAATGTTATGAAACCAACTCTGAAAATAGAAGAAAAGAGAGGTCGACGCCTTAGAAATCAGCCACTTCGAGGGGGAAACCTCTTTTAGATTACATAAATGAAAAATTATTGGATGACATAAATGAATAAACCTCCTTTCTATATATAGGAGTCCATGGGGTCACAATATAATCCTAGCCGACCTAACAATAATAATTTAAGGGCAGAACAATAACAATAGTGGGATTTTGTAGAGCACAATAATAACAGTATGGGGACTACAGGGGTACAACAATAACAATAAAGGAGCTACAATAACAACAATAAGGGACTACACTAGTAATATAGGGACCTAACAAAGCCTAGAAGCATTGAGGAGGAGGAAAAGGATGGGTTGGATTTTGCATAAATACTCAAAGTCAAAGGAAGTTGGGAACGGAAGCTTAAGGTTTCTTCCAAGAAGCTTGAGACTGGAAACTCGGAACTCTTTGCTTTATGGACACTGCATTGGCATATAAGATTAAAAGAAATCACATTTACGAATAGGTAAGATAATTATGGTTTACACATTATACTCTTTCGAGGCTTCCATATACCCATAAACATGGTCATCCTCTTTTAGGACAGTTGGCATTTCCTAGATGGCTAGTGGTAGCAACTGTGTTGGAACTGATGAAAAAAATCATGATGGGAGATGTGTTGGAAAATCAAGTGTGTTGGCATTGATCTCAACCATACTAGCTTGGATGTTCGTTGCACTAGAAATCCTGGCATGATGTTAGCCAACGTTAGCATAGATGTCCACTAGACTAGTTGTGATTGAAACATATGCTAGTAGTGATGTGCTTAGTTTATAAAGCCTAGGGGAATTCGTGTGGTTGCTATAGTCACTTTCAGAGAATCATCATAGTAGCAGGCTTAGTGGAGAAGTCATAAAAATATAACTATGATAGTTGGGAGTCCCAAGAATTAGAGGCATTTCTTCCTCAGGAGACTAGCTCAGATGTATCTAGAAATAACTTAGTCATATATTTCCCTGGAAGACCTTTCCAACAATATTTTGAAGTGTAGAAAAGGCCTTATGGATGAGTAGTTACAACTAATTGAATTTTTCAGACATAAAATATCTTTAATTCAGGACTTAGGAATATTTTGGACTAAGGTTGGTATGTAGGCGATTCAGGCATAGTGGAAGGTTAGGTCATGCAACAAATTTCAGTAGGAGAAAAATTCCCGACCATGACCCCTGAACTATGTGGGACCAGATACCAAATGGGGCCACTGATTAGGAAATTATTCGTCCAATTTGGGAGGTGGGTCTAGTTCTGACTAGTCAAATTTTAGGCCATGTAGCAGAGTTTGGAAGGTAAAAATGATCCCTGGCCCTAAACCGCAACCTAAGTGGGACCCGATATAGACAAACAACTAGAAGAGGTGATGCATATATCACAGATGGAATAATGTGATTAGCTCATGGTGATGTGTTGTCAACAACATTGAAGATGACATCATCATGATATGGCAGTACGAAGGACATGTGGTAAGAGGTTTTGACATTTTTGGGTGGCCTAATGTGCCATTTCTAGGTGACATGTGTTACCATGCAAAAAGGGTCACGTGGCCTAGATGATGTTACCATGGCATAAGATGATGATGTGGCAGAACCTCGAAGTTTGCGCTAAGGGGTTGTTTTGTGAAGCTTTTCTCATGTATTTAGTTTCTGGCGTTGAATGAATGGAATGGGAAAAAACAGTGAAAAAGGACTGGAGTCGGGCCTACAGTCGAATCAAACCTCCACTATAGTTGGGCCTATCGGAAAGTCAAGGTTGACTAAAACACAGATGCATAATAGCTAGAGCATTTTTTATCCACCACCTTCCGTCCTCTCGTCCAACAGTGAAAGGCCTACCGAGGATTTATTTTTGCGTGGTTTTCTTGTATTATTGGTGAGTTCACTAACTATGGAAAATCACCATAGTTGTTTCGAGTATTAATGGAAACTACAGATAATAGAGACACAAGGCAACGAGGACCAGGACTTGTAGAGGTATCCTACTGGGCTTGGCTCAAATGAAAAAAGTCATCCATTCTCAATCGTGTACGTTATGAAAGATTCAATTAAAAATATGACTGGGTGCAGAAGATTTGATTGATGAGCCAATAGCTCGTGGACACTATGTGCCATATGTAGTAGATATGAAAAATACTCTAGTCGCCATAAGTTGGGTATGCAAGCTTGGAAGGGTTGGAAGTTGGATACGAGCGTAGCTCTTTTAAGCATGAGGATGATTCGACATCTTTGGAAAGAAGTTCTCCAAATTGTGTGTCTATATCATATTTGGCCATAGTCATGAATGTATTACTAGGACCCCGAGATAGCCAAGTAAATGCACATAGAAGAGTTGGTTGTTGGAATAATGGCGACAGCAGAAAATCCCGGCTCGAAGAACATATAGGACCACAGTTACATAGGATGAAATTATGGAGTTTGTTATGAGTTGAGAAAATCCATCCTTGATCTTTCTTGCACACTACGACTAATTGAATGAATCTCATAGCCTCAAGGATGAGATATTTGTTCATATAAATAAAAAATCCTTGTTATCATGCACAATTTTACCAAGAATTTATTTCTTATTATGGAAGACACTTAAGGTTGAAATTCCTTGCATTAATTGTATTGCATCTGCAGTTGTTGACAAAACGAGACCAATCCTCTGAATTGATAGTGCAGTAGTGGGAATTAATCAAGCGCAATAGTAGGATGAATAACCAAGATCAAAGTTCTCTTAGACAATGAAAATATCAACAAGAACAACATAAATCACTAAGTAGTAGTGAAAAAAAACCCATGATTTCCATTGAGCAAAGGTGGGGGGAATACAGGATTATTGAGTGATCTGAGTTGAGAGCTCTGTGTGAGCACTACTAAGGAGAGGCCAAGTGTTCTTATGATGCAAGGAAGAGGCTGAGAGTGTCTGGCAAGAGGAAAGAGTCCCAGAGTGTGTCTGGGATTTTCTGAGAGGCTGAGAGATCCTATGGAGTAGAAGAGCGTCAAGTGCATAGCGTGTGTTGTAGAGTGAGTAGAGAAGAAAGAGTGTTGCATGAGTTGTGTAGAGGAAAGTCTATAAAGGATAACATATATGATATCAGGAAGAGTGGTTGTCATCTACAAACAACATTAGTTCCTTATTGAGAGTGGGTTAAAGCCTGCATACAGTAAGTTGGTGCTTCCATCTCTAGTGGGTGTCTCAGGAAGACTTGGAGGTTGGTGCCCCTTGCAATTTTGTTCTTCGACAAATCCAAGGATTTTCAAGTTGGTGCTTGCAAAAAATCCATGAAGTTGGTGCTTCATATGGTGCTTCTGGTAAATTGATCATGTCTCTACAAAAAGAGGGAGTTTACGCTTCCTGCTAGTGGGTGATAGAAAAAAATTAAAGTGAGTTGGTGGTTCTTGTAAGTGGTGTCTCACAAAAAAAAATTGATGTAATAGAGTATGTGCTCTTATTTTTACATCAATAACAAAACAAGCTTTGGTGGTTTTTCTCATGGAAGGGTTTACACGTTAAAAATTCGTGTCTATTGTGTATAGTTCTCATGGTGTGTGTTGACATGTTGACTTATTCATGTGTTGTTTTTATAATTAGTTGTTGATTACTCACATGAATGATTTACAAGTTTGAAGGTTAAATATAAATTTGCATAAAAGTTTAAATTAGCCTTAATACTGATTCACCCCCCCCAAGTATTGACATTGTTTCCAACAAATGGTTTGTTTCTCTAAGAGCTCAAAGTAAGATATATTAGTAATTTGAGCAATTGATTGCTTGTGAAGGACACTATAGAACCTTTCCTTGATTTTTGTCTTAATTGGTTGGAATAAGGTAGCATATATGAGAGTGGCATAAATGAAACTTTTATTTGTAAAATTTGATTACAAACTAGAACAAGATTGAGATTCATGTTTTATCTTACAAATTCCAATGAAATTGGGTGCATTTTCGGTGGTATCCTACATCTTATTTTGAAAGTTGATTGCAAATAAAATGGCCAAACCTTAGGGATTATTAGAGTTATTGAGTACTCTAATAACATATATTATTCATGACACACCCAAAATTATAAAGGACACATTGTATGACATCTGAACATGTTTACAAAATGTTCAAAGAAAAATTGAATTTTTGGAGCTACAGTCACATTTGCAAAAGGATGAATTACATGAACCAAAGATGAATTTTAAATATCAACATGTCTTTGTTCAAAAAAAATTGTTCGATTTTGAATTCCATCAACAGTCAAAGATGGATTAGACCATTTCAAGAGTAAATTTGGATGCATCTAATAGTCATGTTCAGTGCTCCAACAAGACAAGGGTATGTAAGGGTAATTTTCATAAAGATGTGAAACCTACAATTCTCAAGACATTCATTAGACCTTGGGAAGAAATTGTGCACAACAAAAATTGAAATGGTGTGGGATATAATAAGGATGGTTCTTTCCATGTTCCTAACTTTTTAAACCCCATACATTTTTGTAGTGGTGGTTTTCTTTAGGATGATTTTTTTGTTAAATGCCAACATTGTGACAGAGTTGGTCATGAGAAAGATAATTGTTATGATATTGGTCCTTGTGAATATTGTGGAAAGAAGAATCATCATTCAAACATATGTTTCAATCATAAGACTATTGCAAGAGAGAAAATTAATTTTGGATGGATTACTTCTTGAGATTGGTCTAAACTTCCAAGAAAATTTACAGGTCATACCACATGTTATGTTCAAGAGTATTGACCATTCATGTAGCGAGGAGTATCATTAGGGGAATTTTGAGGTCTAAAATGGGCCTCCTAAGAAAAATGTACAACAAAAATAAACTTTATAACAACCAATAAGATTCAAGATGATGATGTCAACCATGGGGGATGATTCACCATTTTTTAAATAAAAAGGCAAAAATATTAAAAAATAATAAAATAATAAAACTACTTTTTCAACTCGTATTTTCAACTTATCTCCCAAAGTTTTTACTCAAATTTCGAGTGGGAGTACTCGTTGGATGCGAAATTTAATTCCTCATCCAAGGAGTACCCATATTTTATGCTAGGTAAATACTACTACTGAAAAATAGAAAATACTTAAATATTGATTACAATCACGTTTTCATCTGTACTATGTTTTCGTGTAGTAGGACCCATCGAAAGTATGCAACATGGGTACTCCTTGGATGAGGAATTAAATTTCGCATCCAACGAGTACTCCCGCTCGAAATTTGAGTAAAAACTTTGGGAGATAAGTTGAAAATATGAGTTGAAAAATAAGTTTTTTCATTTTTCCCTCTAAAATTTGATGATGTCATCAAATCTTATTTGATTCTTTCCACTATTATTATATAATTTCATTAGGAGGCCCATTTTAGACCTCAAAATTCCTCTAATGTTCATCTTCTCACCCTATATCTAACAAGGTGGGAATTGATGGAATTGATAGTCTTCTACAAGTTCAAATATTTATCCAGTGATCACGAGTTAGAGATAATTATAGTTGACTGCTACATCCTAGAGTCTGGCTTCATAAATCAGATTCATAGTTGTAGACAGTTTTTTTTCTCCATGGTTATTATACTATATGAGAGTGATTGCATGTTTTTGGAAAGTTAACATTTTTAAGAAGAACTTCCACTAGCAGAAGATGCCAAAATAGAATTTTTCTAGCAATTTCTTTGATAGTTCCAAAGTTGGTTTGCTTGAGGAACTGCTATGATAGTTCGAGAGTCGGTGGTAATATTTGAACCATTACTAGCTGAAAATTTTGATTTCTACCACATTTTGGTATCTTTTGTGGTTTTCTCTTAAAAACCACCATCCTTTGTTTATGTTAAACCTTGAAAACCATTTATGAGAGACATTAAGCTATTGGCCAGATGCATTTTTGCATTTTTAACTCTCATTCTTGGAATTTGATACATACCTTCAGATTAAAGGGGAAGTTAGACACCTAATACTCATGTTATGATTTGGTTTATGGTGTGTTATGATAATTAGTTATTGGATTCCAATAATCGTAGGAAATTGAATCAATGGTTTACCTATTGTATTTATGTGCACACTATGTACATCATTCTTATGATAATTAATATATAGTTGAATTCATTTACAATTTTTGTTTCCAACAATCACTTTAAAAGAAAGTTTCACCTCAAGAGATTTCACTCCTCTTAGCATTGGGTACATATGGAGTTAAAAAAGATCTAGGATGATTCTATTGTATCTCTATCTAAAACATATCTAGATTCGAGAAAATGTATGTGTGCAGTTTATTAATCTTTCACATGACAAGATTGCAGATACATTTTTCCTTGTGGCTTACATGAAAATATTGGGACCTGGAACATTCTTAAGACTTTTTATTTTTGGATGAGATCATATACAAAATTGTGCTTTGTTTTATTATCTCGAAGTTTAATTCAAACTATATCGGAGTCTGGGAGAAAGGTTTTTTTCCCACACATGGATATCTCCGATTTTATAATCTACTATATATTTTTCCCCATTATATATTATGTTATATTGTTGAATCTTAGATGTCGCATGAGATTTTTTAAAGAACAAACTTTAAAAATTATGTTTTTAAATTAAAATTATTCCACTTATATATTTAAGACCTATTCAGAATTGGGAGAAAGAACTAAGTGCACATTATAGGACTATCAGGATGTCAGATTCCTCGATATATCTAAAGTTAAGGACATACTTAGATGTTTTGTACATTGGATATTTTTTTAATGTGAATTAAAGAGTAAGACAAATATACTATTTTATAATATTTAAAGGGATATTCCATTTCATCAATTTTTTTTTTTGAATGTGAGTTAAATAATAAGACAAATATACTATTTTATAATATTTTAAGGGCTATTTCATTTCATCAAAACATATTCATATTTATAAGCGTGTACAATGAGAACATATAAGATATCTATATTTTGGATTTGTCTCTAGGAGTACCTACATTTTCAATATATCTAGCTCTGGATTTGTAGATAAGAAACCAACATAGATCCATCTTAACCATAGATCTACCAAGAGATGAGAGGGATCAAATAAACCTCTTTTTATAATGCAAAACTTGAAAAGATATTTACACATTAAGAAATTTAATCGATTTTTGTTCTTGCATGAGTAAGATAGATCTATACTTCTTTTTTGTCTCTCTATATATAGACCATCTGTAATTTTTCCTTGTCTTTATTATAGCCAACAACACTTTTCATTTAAAGTATTTTCTTAAGAGATGGATTGATAAACGAAATTACACATCACCTGCATACTGGATTTTAGAATGAGCCTCTAGGCTCAATGATATTCATGATACCTAGATCTTAGATGTGTTTCGATTACTGTACTTATTATATCGATATCCAATCCAACACTTCAAAATATCATTTAAAATATTTTTGAATTCTTGAGTACTAAATTCAGTTTCCCATCCATCATATCTAGATCTAGGCTAAAATGAAAATTGACATTTAGCGTATCTTGAATCCACTCAGATACTAAATACCTTTCCACTCAACACATGTTAAATGAGTTTAAATGTAGATTTAATTGCTATTGTTAAATTTAATGGCCAACATTAATATATTTTGAAATATTGCATGAATGTAGTGAATGAGATATAAATGAAAAACTTTGGTTATGAATTTAAAAACCTTGAACCATAAGGAGTTGGAGTTGGCCATAAGGAGTTGGTCATTTTTTCATAAAAGTATTTTTTTTTAATCACTAAGTTATGTTATTTGGTATTTTCATATTAGTTGTACACTATGAATTTATGTTCCCAAGCTAAATCCTTTTTGTTTTTAATCCATAGTCATAATATACTACAGAAAGAGTTTTTTTTATCATTATGAATAAATATTTAATTTAAAATATGGGTTTTGTAATTTCGTAATGCCTATTAGAGGAAAAGCTAAGCAATTCAAAGCTCTTTGATCTCAAATAGAAAGATATATAGATGAGAACTTCCGAGACACAGAATATAGTAAGGAGAAAAATCCCAGTGTATACAACTAATGAAATAGGAACAAATGACTATCATGACTAGGATGAGATGTATGAGTACCCAAAAAAAGGGATTTACGGAGAGAAGTATGAATTAGATGAATAATACTTTAATGATATCAAAAAATCTAAGTTAGAGAAAGCGACTACAATACTACCCATCTCACGTTATTATGATATCTTATAATGGATTCTAGATGACATTAATATTAAAGCTTGCATTATTGTTGATCACAATAATAGGGTTACATGTTCTTTTAAACCTAAAAATATTTGAGAAGTGTATAAATTGGATGTCGTGAGGTCTCTAAGAAAAAAATATATTAAAGGTTAAAAAGTGGGAACTGGTAGAGTTAATTAAATACTTCTGCTATGGCCCAAACTATTTCAAAGATAAATTGAAAAGGGTATAACCACTCCATATGTTCAAAAGGCCACATATCATGGTCATAATCATGCTATGCAAAATCTATGAATAAAAGAACCGATAGCACCTTAAGATAGAATTGGTTCCCTTATTACACTAAGAGGTTAAGAAGGGGAGAATTTTCAATTGGTCACAAATATTGTCTTCAAATATTCTACATGCACTTAAGAAATGAGAGGAAGTTGCACATGTGTTTGAAGTTCCATTTTTTATGTCATCACACTTGGTTGATGTTGTATGCGCTACAACCCTCTTTCCTTTGCTAAGTTGGAATTTGACACTTGAGGAACAACATGTTCATATATATTGTTGCATTCTATGGAACAATAGGTAAAGAAACCATTTCCATACCATTGTATGGTATGCTCTTTCAAAACCCTACTCTAAGGGTTACTAAAGAAATTTAAGATGCTTTGAAGAATGCACCGAGATGGTTTGTGGATGAAATCTTCTCCTATTTTAGAATATTTGGTTGTAGAGCTTGTCCTTACATATTTCCAAAGTATATACAAGAAAAATTAGCAATAAGAGAATTTTCTCACTAGACAACTTTAATAGAGATCACCAAACAACTCAACCAAAACTCAAAAGGGTTATGGCCCACTCTTCCTAAAGTATGACTTTATTCCATACTAGATCAAAAGCATGTTAAGGTCGTATAAGAAATGATGGGGAGGTTTCACAATATAGTTTAAATATGTATAAACATGTCCCTTATGACATAGTTAATGTGCATTTAAAATCTGTTATGTATAGAAATCATATCTACATAAATAATTTCCATTGAATTTTTTATTCGAGAAAAATAAAGATATGAACAAATACTTAAGAAAATCTACAATATATGGAATCTAGTGGAGAGGACTCTAATTATTAAGTTTTAAATGAAAAGAGATAAAAAAAAATTTTAAGAGAGAGATGTAGATTGACCAAATGATAACTTAATAGTTGGAGCAAGACAAAAGAGAATTTTCCCAAGTTATGAGAAAACATGACATAATTGCACATGAGAAGTAGGAATTTGAAAAAGTAAATATATTCCCATTATAAGGGAATCATGAGAAAGAAAACATGACATAATTGAAAAGATATTGAAAAGTTTATACACATTGGTTAATGATAAATCAAACGGAGCAAATCAATGGATTAAACAAAACATTGATTTAAAAAATAAAATAAACTCATCAATTTGTAGTAACTAAACTAGAAACCATAACTAGAGCTCAGAATTCTCCTTCAGAGTGCACTATTACTCTGTGGTGCCTAAACTAGAAACCATAAGTAGAACTCAAAATTCTCTTATATTAGTTTTATCTTTCCGTAATACTCAGCCACCACATATTAATACTTTCTTGTTTACGATTTAAAAGGAATTTCATATGCAAAGTAAAGAGGGTAGATGCACAACCTTTGCTGAGACCATCCCCATTGATGACAACTTCAACTGGCTGTGGTTTTTGACGGGGATGAAAGAAATAATCAATAAAATACATGGCATACGTATTTGCAGAAAAGAAGGTGGATGGAATGCCTGCCTCTTCAATGGCCCTGCGAATCTTCCTTTTATTGTCACACACTCTTTGAAAGAGAGGGAGTGCTTGTACTGTGTCGACCTCGTTGCCAAACTCTGAGGGTACAAACCTCTGCTTTAAAAAAACATAAAAAAACCCATTCACACTAATCAATATAGATATAAAAATATCTAATTGAAATCCCTAATCGATTAAAGGTTTAGAAGTATTTAAATATGAAGCCATAAACTCCAAAATCCAAAATTAATTACCTCTAAATTAATTCCAAAAGTAATTACCTCTAAATTAATTCCAAAATTAATTACCTCTAAATTATATTTTTTTAAATCACAAAATAAAACAAATAAAAATATCAATTATCTTATCAAATTACTTTTAAAAATCCAAAAATCCAAATACTTTGATAACATCAACTCAACAACATCGGTCCCAAATTCATAAAATAACCGAATAAAAAGGCATAACCATTAGTGTTTATATATAAATATATATAATTTTTATACAATATTTTTATATATCCATGTGTATTATTGTAATCGATTTTACTTACTAGCATTAGTCAGTGTTCGAACTAACCTAAACTGTTTTATTTTTATTGTAGCCAGATCACTTTCGTGTACGGAACCATGTGGCATTTTTTTTTCATTTGTTAATGTCCAAGATTCAAAGGTATCCATGTCCATCCAAAACGTTAATTGATTTCCCCTGAGATTGGAATATATTAAACTCAACCATCTAATTTACGAAATTCATTAAATTGATCGTGAAAATAAGGTACTTTCGCCATCGAGCCAAACTTGTTTCTCGTTGGCCGTCACGCCCGTTTCTTATTATAAAAATTAACTTCTCATTGTGTGGTTATGTATGATTCAATATTAATAAGTATTGTGGTAATTGTTTTAATAATTCTTATTATTAGGAGGAATTTGGCTTCTGTGATCCATGAGAAAAAAAAAATTTAAAATAATAAAACTCATGCCAAATGTTTCCTAATTTAGTTATTTTATAACTTAATTTGTTTTTATTATTTTATTTTTCATTTTTTCTTTTTTCATTTTACATTCAAAATAAAAAGCTTCATAAAATTTTAATTATCAAATTTCAAACCACAAATATTTCAATGAATAACTTTCATTTATTTTACCATACAGACGGGTAAATTTGAATTTTATCAAATTTCAATCCACAAATATTTCAATAGATAACATTCATTTATTTTACCATACAGACGGGTAAATTTGAATTTAATAGAAATTGGTAAAAGAACTTAGATGATAAAAGCCTATGTTTTTGTTATGTTTAAAAAAAATAAACAGTTATGATAAGAGGAATGAAAAGAAAGACTCCAAGAAAAGGGAATCCTCGACAATTAATCTCAACTAAAAATTATGAAAAGATGAAATGATTTTCTATTTATCACTTCTATGTTTCTTTTTGTGAGTTAATGTAAAAATAAAAAAACGAAGTAGGTGAAGATGTATATTTTGAAGCCTAACCATTATTTGTGGATCGAATTAAATATGTTTTGCACTGAGCCATTGTGAGCATGTTGATCTATTATAGTTTCGTAGTTGATGCAAAAATTCTGCTCAAATCAAAATACTTACGCAGAGTAGAGTGTGTTTCCTTTACATAAAATCCTCATCCCAAATCTTCATAAAAATTACTTAGATTTAATACAAAATATATATAAGAAGAGAGAGCTGAATACAACCAAAATACTTGCATAAAATATAGGAAGAAATTACATATTCAAACCCTCAAACCCTTATTTGGCTGAGTATTACATTTGTGGGTCTTTGGGCTCTCACCGCTTTACATAAACTCTCACACCATTTCTTTCTATCTCTTTCTGTCTTTCATCCTCACACAAAGCTCATATTTATACATAATTGTGGACTAATTTGAATCCATGATTTTTTCCAAAAACAACTCAACCAAATTTTAAAATAGTTTTATCCCTCCTTTGACTCAACTAAGTTCCATTTGAATTCATAATACCTAAAATATCTATACAACTCAACTCCAAATCATATTCTCAATTTATTAAGAGAATATTTACAATAAACCTCACTCTCAGATTTTCCTCTCAATTTATTAAAAATGTTGATAATTTATAAAATAATTTAAAAAAAAAACATCACCCCCTAAATCATTCAAATAAAAAATGACAATTAAGCAGGATGCTCCTGCATCATACTCCCCATGTAGATAAGTTTCCATAGACTCCTGTCTATGAGGTTTGTCACTTTTCTATAATAATGCAACAGCCACAAGTCTCAATGACTTGCTACCTCCAGGATTCCAAACTCTGTTTAGTCGCTAGTCTTTTAAAGTGTCAACTCCATTTTGCAATTTTGCACAAAATTCCCATAACAGTATTTTCAGAACACTATTGTATGTAACTCTCAGTTTTCCATATCGCACCATCTTTATTTTAGGAATTACAGACTTGCGTAGAAACGGTGATACCCATTATTCTAGTCTCCAATCTTTGAAAGAATCTCGAACTCGCTTTACATCAGCATCACCAGCACCACTCTTTCTGTCAACGGGATTCCATCAGCCTCTACAAAA
>JAXQQM020069126.1:0-75401 GCA_034641835.2 Pinus albicaulis
CTTTCCTTCACTTATTCCGCCAGTCATACGCTACCTCTTCCTCACTATCAACCCCTCACTTCCCTTGTTGTTGCTAGCCATTTCCTTCTCCATCCTAGTCTGCAACCTCTATTCTCCCCTCACACTATCTATTGCTCCTTCATTCCTCTCAACCTGCATAAGAAAAACTAAAGAAAATCAATTTTTTTTCTTTTTTTTTCTAACTTTAGATTTTGACCTTAACTTTAGTTTTATTTTAAACTTTAGATTTTCGATTTCATATTTCGCTGAGGTTAGTTTAGTTTAGGTCAGATTTAATTTACTTTTTAGTTTTCCCTTCTTCTTTTTTAAGCTTTAAAATAAAAAAATAAAAATCTAACACTTTTTATTTTATGATTTTGTATTTTATCATTTTTATTAACTTTAGATTTTAGACTTTATCTTTTTTTTGGGTTTCTAAACTTTAGTTTTAGATTAATTTTAGATTTATAATTTTTTTGAAAAAAATTAAAAATTAAAATATAACAAATTAAAAATTAAAAATTAAAAAAAAATAAAAATAAATAAATAATTTTTTTAGCTTTTTAACTTAGGGAAATTTTGTTTTTTTTAATTTTGTATGATAATGGTCTTGGGTGTCATATGAAGGAAAATTATTCCATAGTCAAAGGTGAGGTTTTAAATTTTTATCTAAAGTTTGACTACAGGAAAAAATTAATTTCTGGATGGAATTACCAAGAATATTATTTTAATTCGAAATTGTTGGAAATGTCTAACATTTAAATTCGATGGTCCTATCATGATAATATCTTTTTAGAATTTAAATTGTTTAAATCTCGCATCTGGTTCGAAATATTTTCACGCTTGGCGTTCACTGGGATTGATGGTCGTTTAATGAGCTTTAATTGTGGTTTTAAATTACTTGAAATCGGTGATTAATCGCTTAGTCAACTTTGAGATTATTTCAAGTAATGATAAATTGTATGTCTTTATTTCCTAGATCGAACATTGTTGATGCATGATATTGAAAGTGCTTTATCGAATGTTAAATCACACTATTTAAAAGGTTTTATCTTCCAGTTTGATAAATTGAGCATCTAATTGAAGAATCAAATAGTGTGGTGCTGAATTGATATTTTCATAGTGGAATAATTGTCCTCTTTAGCAGCAGTTATCTACCAGCTACTTGATCTTAATTTTGTAACGGGATAATTTGACTCCACAAGGCACTGGTCTTAAAACTTTTAATCTAATCGAATCTATAAAATATCGTTAAATCTTAACAAGTACTTGGTCGTTTGATTGTGTCTCTTGAATTGGTTGGTTTCCAATCAGTTCTCCTTCATTTCATTAGGGTCTACCTCCCTTAGTCTGCAAGGAGACAACTTAAATAGAGAGATTGGGGATCAGGGTGACAGCCCCCGATCTGAGTCGTTGTCGCGGTGCCTAAACATTATGTGCGACAACACGCCCCCTATCCATCAAAACTTCTAGAAATGTGACACTGCAAGCTTGATCCTTGTGTCAAAAAAACACACGTGTTGTGATGAAAATCACAAGTGCAAGCCTCATGTAAGATGAGGGGTAACAGGGCTAAAACATATTCACAGTGCTGCAACATTTAAGCCTGTAGGTTGTATTTCAGACACCATAATGAAATATCCAATCGAATGTTTAATAATTGATAGACTTTAAATATAATGTGATATCTCAGAACAAGTTAAGGTTCATGAAATAATGTGATAAACTTATTTCAATACTTGATCCGGACATCCACAGTTTGATTTCCCATTGTTGATGTTGTTGGAGAACTCATGTTGTTTTATTTTATCAATTTTGCAGTGATACTTACCATGCATATCAAAGTTAACTGCAATTTAGGATGGTAGTTTCAACAAATTCAAGCTTGAAGTTCCAATCTCGAATTACATTTGCCTATAATGTCCCTTCCTAGATTTTCCTAATGTCTAAGGAAATAAATTTTGACAATTTTGATTAAGGCTAACCCAAGGCAATTTTTGGTGGAATGCATAGGAGAAATAATTTATTTGTCTGCTAGTGGAATATGGGGCCCACATGAAACATGTACTTGGGGAAGAAGGAATTCGAATTCCCTAAGGAAAATCGAATTGTTGGAGGGACCCCCAAGGAATGCATGGCCAACAATTATAAAAGGAAGGAATGAAGCAGTCATTGGGGTCTTTTGTCTATTTGAGAAATTGAATTGCCTTAGTTGTTCAGCTGAGCCAAGATTGTGATGTTCAACACAAGAGCTTCCCAAAGAGAGAAGCTCAACCTTTCTTTGGTGGACTTCGAGTGCCACCCAAGGAAGGATTTCCTTTACCTTTGAGACTACAGAAAGAACCATATACAGATTCCAAGCAATTTTGGGAGCTTGGGACGCAGACTGGAGCTACTATTGCGTAGAGGGAGGAGTTGTATTATTGATTGGTGGAGTAGAGTTGTTGGAGATTGTCCAGAGAAGCTACAGGAGTGTCCCTTGTCCATTTTCAGGAGTGTGGGAGCAGCTACAGTCAGAAAGGAACAACCCACACACAGTTTTCATCCATTGCATTCAGGGACTGTGTTATCTCCTCCATGACTACGCAGTCATTGGAGTGAGGCCTTTTGAGGTAGCATCATCCGGGGGAGTTTTGGGTTGGGGTGTTGGGAAATCAATTAGAATGCCATTGGAGGAATATTGTTGGAGTTTGTAGAGCAATGATTGACAGCAGCAACCACAGTGACAAAATTTGAAATTGGAAGAGGGCCAAGCTGTGAGGAGCCCATTTTTTAATGTTGGAATCAAGGGAAACCCTTTCTAGGTTTTTCTGGGTTTTGGGCAAGGATCACATTCCCAAATTCCTAGAATTTTCTGGGCAGTCTAGAGGGGGTAAATCAGAGGGAAAATTCTGGCAGTCGTGTATTTTTGGAGCAACAGCGCAGTTTTCTAAAGTATCTAGCTTTTGCGGCTATTGGGCTTTCTTGTACTCATCACCTGGTGCTTGTAGCTTGCCTTGTGCAAGCCTAGGTGCATTTTATCCAACTTAGTTGTACCTCAACATCAATATTAATAAAATCTTGGCAATTTTGTCGATTTGGAGAAGTTTCTGGTTAACGTGTATGAGTTTTTGAAAATTTATGTGTTTATATATTTGCATGCCTTTGTTATCATTGTAAAATTTCCATTAGGAATATTACAGTGATATCAAAGCATGTTCTTGGCCAGCATGGGGAACAGGAACAATTAATGCCACTAAGGTACCAAGGACTGGTTTTCCAGAGAGGTTTTGGTAGAGGCAGAGCTCGAGACCGTGGGAGAGAAGATAACTCAGATCCATTTTCAGATACCGAGATAGAAGCCCATAGGGGAGGAATAGACAAGCATTAGGAAGATGAACATCCAGGACCAAATTTTGGAGGAATTGCTGCGAACTAATCAACAAATGGTGAGACAAGGGCAGATCATGATGGACGTGATGTAGTAAGTGATGGGGCTGCAAGTGGGTGGAAGGCTAGAAGAGGTAGCAGAGCCCCAAGGTGATGGGGATTCTAGAGTAGGAGGCATATGTACCTATCATCCCCCACACACTCCCCAGCATGGACAATTTGACCGTCCCTTGATGCCACATTTTGTAGATGAACCAAAACCGGAGAGGGAGTCGGACCCAGTTTCAGATTTGGTTCATTCAGTTGCATCTGGTATTGATGAGTATGAGGGGTTGGATGTCCGGATCAAGCAGGTGATGTCCTTTGGTGAGTACATTCATCTAAAGGAGAGGCATACTACGGGGACTGGGAACCATTACAGAGGAGGATCTTCTAACCAGGATGTGCAGAGGCTAGCAGGGAAGGTTACACTTCCAAACTTTGATGGGGAAACAAAGAGTTCAACCAGAGCATAGATACAAAAGTTAGACACCTATTTTCATCTGAACCCCATGCAAGAAGCAGATTCCATACGATTCTCCACCCTTCACTTGGAAGGGGATGCCCAAGAGGGGTGGTACCATGGGTTGATCACATTGGAGCACATCAACATCACCTCTTACACGGAGTTCACCTAGAGGCTATTGGAGAGGTTCGAGAGGAAGGACCCAGAGTTTCATTTCAGGGAGCTAGCCCACTTGAGATAGACAGGTAGCGTAGAGGCATTTATCACTGAGTTTTAGATGCTGGTAGTGATGGTGACAGATATTTCAGAGAGTCAGTTGATTATGTTGTTCGTGGAGGGACTTGCTAAACCCTTGCGTGGTTGGGTGAGGGCCTACTAGCCCACATCACTTTAGGATGCCATCTCTAGGGCCCAGGACATGATTGATGCAGTTCCCAAGAACCGGGCCTTTGTTCCCACGAGACCCACAGCCCCACAGGGGAATAGAGATGCGAGGCCACCATAGAGAGATGGAGGACGTGGTCAGTTGGATGATGACACATGGAGGGACCTCAAGAGGAGGAGTTTTTGTTTCAAGTGCTAGGAGCCTTGGGCACAAGTGCACCAAGGGGAAAGCCCATTTCATCAAGGTATTTTCAAAAATCAGCGAAAGATATCAAGGTACTACAAGGACCGAATTTATCTAGTGCCAGGATCTCAGCTGAAGGAGAGGATCATGCAGGCAGCCCATGATTCTCCACTAGCAGGGCACCCAGGATTTCGCAAGACATACCGTGTTGTCAAGGAGATTTTCTCTTGGCGGGGGCTCAAGGGAGATGTTCTAAGGCACGTGAGGGAGTGCGTGGATTGCTAGAGCAACAAGGTGGAGTTCTCACACCTGGTTGGTTTGCTACTGCCACTTCCCATTCTAGAGCGGAAGTGAGAGAGCGTATTTATGGACTTCATCATTGGGCTTCCAGTTGCGCAGGGGCGATACTGCATCTATGTAGTGGTCGACAGATTGACCAAGTTTTCCCAATTCTTTTCCATTTCATCGAGACCCTCAGCCTCACAAGTGGCTGAATTATTCTTTCGAACCTTTGTTCTCTTTCAATTCAGGGAACTGACAAGTGGACCTTCAGACTTCACCGCATCTCCATAGAAGCACAGGATTTTTATTTTGGCCAAGGTTGGAGCAAAGCACCCATCTCACAATGATCGAACCTGAAACAATATTGTACACAGGGATAAGGAGACAACACCAAATGTACAAGTAGTTAGTTAGTTTTTTTTTTTTTTTTTTTTTTTAACAGTGCTTCCGTTAACAACAGGCAGAAAGCGACAAGTTAATAACACTGTTGCCTCAGAATCTAGATCAGTGTGGGCTAGAGGGGCCATCCCCCTAGGACAAGGACCCCTGAGTCATTACCAAACCAGATCTCTTACTAGCAAGCAGTTGAGATCGCACAGTCATTAGCGACATATCACTTCTTCTCGGCAGCGGCGTAACAGAGTCTCCAGATCGCCCTCCCTCGGGACAACACTCCATCTTGAGTTTTTTGCATTCGAACTCGAGTGCTAGGAGAGAGATTTAGTGGACCATTATCTTGTGCCCTCTGCACTTGGAGTCCAGGAATTTCCTCATTTTGGTTTACAAGCATTATGTTTTTCTTTCTTTATTTCTTATTTCTTACTCTTTATATAGGAGACCTTTTGGTACTCCTCCTTGTATTGACGTCATTGTACTCTACAGTCCCATTAACCTACTTTTGTGGTCATTCATTGGACATTAATATAATTATCTTATATTATATTTGCATGAGGTGGCTGGTCCAATACCTATTATTTATAACCCACTTCTTGCATCGTTTCCAATCATCACAAAGGAAAGGAACTATAGTAAATTAATTTGCATGTTCCTAGAGCTCTTATCAAGGGTACACCCTTTGGTATTTTCTCTCCCAAATTACTAAAGTTTATGGCTCCTTGTAGGCATGAAACCATTTGCAGCATAGGAATACTCAACCCAACCTAGAATTCTGACTATCTTGAAATGGGAACTGAGAACAAAAGGTGCATTATTAAACCCAAAAACATGTCCAAAGATTCAATGGCTTTGATATCAATTTTGAATATCTTGAACACTGGACATGCACAACGTTAAACTAACAATGTGCGATTGATGAAAAATAACTATCAACTTCAAGTTTAGTAGAAATGAATTCAAGTAAATCATGATGCACATGTGCAAAGAAAGTTCATAAACAATATTCAAAAGTTAATCATGTATTATACCATACTGAATAAAAAACTAAAAACACATGTGCATACACATAGAGGAAATTACAAAAAGAAAAATACGCACTAAAAGTCTATAAACACTTCAACAATTTGGAAGAAAGTCTAGGTACAATATAGTCATATATGGACTGCTATAGTATTTTGAATAGTAGAACCAAAAGAAATACTAGACTTTGCAAAACAAAATATCCACTACATTCAGGGAATGCTCTTATAATGTGGATTAATTATCCATCTTATATTTTCAAATCACAAATTTTTAGCATTCCCTAATTTTAATGGTAGAAGGTATGACACAATCTTTGCAATGCACATTATGTTCTCGTCGTTTTCCCACCTACAAAATACAATAAAATACATTCAATCATTTTCCATAAAGTTTTAATGTGCCAATAATTTGTTATACTTCGAGTCTGCATATTAAAATCATGATATTCATCTTTACATTCTCACCATTTTACCATTGTGTACAAATGAAAAGTGGTCAAAATCTTCTTGTAGCTCCAACTGTTCTCTAACTTCAAAAAGTGTCCAATCCTCCTCCATTGATAATGTTCTAAAGAATTCACCATTTTTTAGAACATCAAGTGAAACTATTGGACAATGTGTTCCATCATCATCATCTTGTTCCTTTGGAACCCAACCCCATTCCCCCATTTGTCGAACACGTCTCCACCTACGAAATTTAAATGAGATATAACATTTGTCTTGAAATCCAATACCTGAAAGAATCAAATGAAAATGCTTTGTATTAGTATATGATTTGTTACATTCATAAGTAACTCCCTCTTTGCCTCTTTTGACCCTAAAAATTAAGAAGCATGATACTATTGACAACAAAGAATAGTGAAATGACTTACTTGAAAGACAAGGTGTTGTGACTCAATCTACACTCAATTTCTTCTCCATTTTGGTCAAGTACTCTTCTATCCCACCCAGTGAAAAACAAAATTGTAAGTAGCTCATTGGAAGGTTTTGAAGTAGCATACATTTTACCAATTTGCCTAATTGACTCCTCATGATGAAATAGATGAAAAAACATAGAGAATGGCATGAAAATGCCACTACATACGTGGATGCCACCTTTTTCTTTCATCCCAATTTGCATTTTTGAAAATAACTTGTAATGGAAAGAATTTACTGAAGACTCATCTACACGTGGCCATTCTAATAAGTTGAGTGAAGGCAAAGGAATTTCTTTGAGATATCCACATGATTCCATTCTTTTCGGAAGAATGTATTCATATTTGTAAAATAAAATACCTTCCTTCTTTAACCATCCAGGATCCTTACCAACATACAGTAGTTCTCAGATTTTTGAATGAATAGCTTGGAAAACACTTGTTATGCATTCAACTGGCTCCCATTCCTTCAAATTTGATATGCATAAATCTGGGATAAATGTCATAATTCATGTTGCTATAAAAGAAAAATAAGAGAGTGGAAATCCTAGAAGCTTGCAATAAATATTAACCATAAAAAAACATGATATCCAAATTGGTTATGCATACTCACAATTGCAATCACTTTTGGGAAAATCTAGTTGACTAAAAACTTTCTCTTTTGACATCTCTCTATAGTCATAGACATGTGCCTCTTGAATCTCTGCTACTTTTTGTCCTCCATTACTCATCCTAAATCCTTTTACTAAACCTTTCCAATGGGTGTTAATGTCCTGCAAACGCCTTTTTTTTTATTGCATGGCTTCCAATTGTTGATGGTTTCATTGTTACTCATGACCCAATAGATATTGGCATTGAAATCCATTTTCCTTTATCATCAATTTTGTTGTATAACACCATTGATTGCAACTCACTCCTAGGACGTCGTTGAGCCATTGAATGTTGCTACATACAAAAGAAATAAAGCATTGAGCGGCATACAATTCCACTTGTTAATGAAGCTTTGAAACTATATTTACCACACTTTTGAGTTGATATGTATCTCAGGCATTTCTTTAAGACTTGCATTACAATATGCATATATATTACCATGTCACTTAAATGTAAATTAGATGGAAGCTAACGTGGTGGTTTTTCTTGTGGTGAAGGTGTATTCCATAACTACTTTCGTATAGGCATGGATGATCAAGTTGCATATGGAATCATGGATTCCATCATATACAATATAAGAGACCATATATTGTTTTAAGGACCAATTTCAAATAAAATGATCCACTATGTCTATAGTTGCACTTAACAGCAATCCTACACTTTCTACTCAACAAGCTATATAAATGAAAACTTTTGTTTATTTGTGTATAAATGGTTTGGTTCACATGGATGTACATAATATATATGTTTTTGTTTAAAAGATGAATATTATTATGTGTTTTTTGTCAACCATTTTTTCGATCATCGTTTTGGTTCTGATAACATTAATGCAAGGGTGAAAATAGGAAAAATCTCCTTGAGACACAAGTTCCAAGATATCGAAAACCAAAGTTCTAGGAAATTAGTTAAGTGGGACATAATACATGAACAATCAGGCTCTAAATACATGGGTAAACAATAATCATATATGGATTCCCCTCTGAATATTTCATTAGTTCCAATGCCATGCTGACAAGAAATTTTCATCTCCAGAATCCCAAAAAATCAATTGTAGTACCAAATCAGGTCCAGACTCCAAACCCATGCTTGCTGACAGGTAGTTTTCAACTCCAGAATCCCAAAAATTCAATTTGTATGTTTTGAGAAGTGAAATGAGATAAGAAAGGTAATCAAGGAATTTAGGATGTTAGATTTAGGGTTTTTGTACGTTAGATTTTTAATTTTTTTCTGATTTTTTTGCCTGCGCCACACGAGAAGGCTGAGGTGTCTATCTGGCATTGATTTGATCAAGTAAACATCTAAGTTTATTTTGTCAACGAAGTCGAGCTTGAATTGGTTGAAGCGTTCAGAATTTTACATTCACAAATCGACATGAAACCAGAAACATTGTTAGTGCAACTAATCAATGCCCTTGTTGTCTATGAGAAAATTGTTGGGGATACTTACATCTGGAACAGAGAGGCAATTTTCTTAAGGCATTCAGTATAGACTAAAAAATGATTGCAAGTGTAAGATACATACCATGAATATCTTGGAAGAAACACACATTTTTCAAAGTTTAATGGGTTTCTCTCTGTGGTACTTTCACAAACAGTTTGCAGATATTGTACGGTGGGTAACTTGTAAACTGTTACAGCATAAATGTCACAAAAAACGGAAAACATATATGATAAAATCATTTAGGAACAGCTGGTATCCACTTTGCATTGAATTATTATCATGCTTCAGCAAATAAGGAGGATGGTATTAGAAATACCAGTGGACTAGAGTGCACAGAATGGTTGTAGACGACTATTAGAATAAGATAGTACCACCAGCAACCCAAGTTATTATTTCCACAGAGATAACAATATAAATATGAAAATACCCGGTTTCAGAGGATGCAGAGAACAACAAGGGGACAATAATATTGATCAGCAGTCTACATGTTCAGGACAATGAGGTAATTCGAGCCCCTTTTTAGCATGTAAAAACAATCTTTGAGAGAAATCTGTCACAGGTGAATGTATAACTCACAAACCAGTTCTTCCATAGGCAGATGTGAGTCCAGATGCACAACACGCAACCCAAAAATGACTTAACTACCACGCACAAACAGAACAAGGCTCTCCAGATCGACCTCAAGTAAAGGTACACGCACAGCCAGCAACAATAAAGTGTTTGATGTGCTGCTCAAGGGGATCTATTCTACGTGTTCGCTATTCATCCAATGAAATCGAATATGCTCTGCTCATGGGTCAGTCTCTATTCTGTTCTATACACGGCCAACTGTTCCCAAAGATACTCTAATTGTGCCGACGCTTGTGCCTTTACTCTGGCGCAAAACTCGTGGATTTGGATATTAAACGGGCTGTGGAAGAAACTCTACCTAAATGATGGGTTGGGAATCGTCATCTTGCATCTGATAATGTGGCGAAACAAGACAGTCTAAACTCAGACCTTGTGAACAGTGTGACTTGTCCATCTTATGCAACAATGAATCGTAATGGTTGTCAGCCTTTGGAACAGTGCAAAAAAAAAACCATTTGAAGCGCTTTGCCGCCATTTACAATCCCTCCTTTTTTATGAAGAATTCAAATAATTCAATCTTATAAAAAAACAATTAAATCAATCAGATTTTTCTAAACATTAACTCAATGTATGATAGATTGCTTGGTTTGGTTTTGGTTTTCGTAGTATTTATTTAAAATTATAATAATACATGAGGAATCCTCCTAGGTGGAATGTTTGGGCACAAAAATATTATGAGAAATTTGATGTTTCTTTGTATACTCCTCCAAAAATAGGTTGGAGATGTTTAAGTCCCACCATAGCTAGCACAAAGAACACCTTATGCAACAAGATTTCTCTAGTAAGCATAATATTCCTTCTTCTCTCATTCCTTTAAAAAATTATAAAATCATTTGATTTGGTTCTTGGGAGGTGGAATTTTTGGGTCCTATCGGAGCCCGCCTAGGAGAGTTTCTACCTACTCTCGCAAGGATAAACTATTTCCAAACCTCTCCCTTTATCCTACTATATGGAGTAAGTACCCTTCTTGAAAAAAATCCCTCTAAATATCTCTACAAATGCTTTTGACCACTCTTTGGATGCATTTTCTCTTCATAAAATCCAATTAGTTGATGCAATGAAGTACAACCTCAAACCCAAATCTAAAGGAGCCTCCCTCTTTATGGAGGAATCATGAGAGGCTTAGGAATACAAGAAGAAAAGGAAACAAAATGTCCTCAATGATCTAGATTGAATCACCATACAATTTAGCATCTATCCTAGTACTTTATAGGTGGAAAATTCGATAAACTAACATGTAGATCTCATTTTAGTGGCAGCTCCTAGTTTGGAAAATTGAATTTAGAACCTTCTAAATCCATTTTGAGGCATCAAATGATATTTTTGTAGTCAAAAGTTTGTGAGCTAGCTCCTAAGACCCCAACATTGTTCTATACTCTAAGAAATTTTCAACAATGCAAAAATAACATTGTTAGGAGGATGATTTTCTAGTATCCATTCAAGCCATAGTGCCAAAATGTAACTCCAAAGTGATTTCCCATTCCTTTCCACGTGCATTTTACAACTGAAGCAAAGAGGGAAGAGCATAGGTGTCACATTATAACTATGTTTTCTCCTAAATTGAGCTTCCCATAATAAATTTTGTTATTTTGTGTTAATGGCCTATACTTTTGCTTCCCTAAATTGTGCTTCCCATAATAAAGATATTGCCACAATCCTATCACAAATTGGAGCTTTGTTACATATCCAAACTTCTATGCAATCCACAGACGAGGTTGAATTACATGCCTATCATAGAGTTGGAATTTCAGGTCTTTACCATAGGTCTGAGGGCTTAGATTCAAGAGTCAACACAACTCCTAGACTCAACAAAGTTCCAAACAATAGTCCATTAATCTTCATCCTTATTGGCTTATACTTTCTTCAGATCTGAGTTCAATCTTCTTCTTGACCAACTTGCATTGTTATAATGAGGATCACGGCTAGGTATTTATACTTTTTTGAGCCTATGGTGAGGAGACATGTCTATTTCTTAAGGAGGGAGCCAACATGAGGGTCGACTTGTGCACAATTTTTTTTATTTTAATTAATTTTAATTAATTCTAGTCTTTTTCCAAGAGTTCTCATCCTACCATAGGACCTTCGTTCAGTAATTTCAAGCCGCCAAAATCATTTCTACAATAAAATTTAATGCTAATAATTTCACCTTAGCACAAACTTAAGAGATTTATCATAAATAAAAGGGAGCTTACCAATATTGATCTCTTGGTTTAATAATTTGAACCTAAGTACAAAACAAAATCAACTCCAAGTTTCATCTTAAGATGACTAGTAATGTTTCTTCATATTAGGGTTTGACATTTAATGCTCAATAGGGATTGCTTCCCATCCTTAGACAGTGCTACAATTATCTCAGGATCACAACTACTTTTATGCCATTAAATTAGTAAAGATGAAAGAAGAACAAACACCATAAAGGCTTTTCCAAGCTTTCTTCATTGTACCTAGGGATTTTTTCATAATCTTCAACAATACAATGTTTAGAGATTATTCATCATAGACCTCGGGATCCTTCCATATATGTTCATCCATCATTATTTAACAATTATAGGGCTTGCCATCATCAATGACATCATTTACATGGATGTTGCTTCAACAATGTTGGATATCATATTGACATCAATGACAACCTTATCCAACAAGAATCTACCTTGATGTATGCCCCATAGTAAATCCTCATGAATGACCCAATTTGGAGTCTAACCTCATGAAGTTGTGAGCTTCAGGGTGAAGGAATTCCAATACTTTCCATTCCAAGTCATGGTGGAAGTGCTAGTGGTCAACTCTGGGAATCCTTCTTTTATGGCCACAAACTCTTCAAACTTTATGGATTCTATATCGGGTAAGCTTCTTCATTCTCTTTCAACAGATGATGTTTTATTGTTGGATAGTTTTGCAAACATAGTTTCTAAACCATTTATTGTTAATAATCCTAGGTCTGGTAGCTTGCCCCCATCCACCATGCATCCTTTTGTTATTAAAGATGTTAGAAAATAATAAAGGCATAAATAATTTCTTATCTTGATATCTGGATTAATAATTTGAATGAGAATTATGTTTAGGATTGGTGCTTCAGATACATGTCTCTTTTGAAATAAGAATCATACTAATCAATAGTCTTACTTAGTGCATGATAACCATGACTCCTATGAAGTATTCCATGTAGTGTTCTCATGGATTTATTTGAATAGCTGAGTTGATAAGGGTTAGGGTTAGGGTTTAAGAGGATAAGGGGATAGGTTTTAGGGGGTTCAAGGATTCTAAGTTAGGGGTTAAAGGGTTATTGGATTAGGGTTTAATGGATCAAGGGGTTAATGTGTTATGATTTATGAGTGTAGGGGTTAAGGGATTACGGCTTTGGGGTTATGGTGATAGGGAATTTATTGGTTATGGTTTAAGGGCTTATGGTTTGTGATAATGGGGCCCCTAATCCTCTTATCACAACTATTAGTAGTTCCCCTATTAATTGCTCTTTCTACCTTCCCTATAGGCCTCGTAGCCCCTATGTCATGAGGTCCTAAGGACCCTTATCGTTTTATAATGCTAGGATTATAAATCTCCGTAAACCATGATCAAAATCTCACTTCTACCAATCCATGATACCCTTATGTCCTCTTGCCCTGTTCAATATACCAAAAGATCCCCCTCCCCAAAAATTCATGGAAATTTAACTTTTGGAGGCGGACATTTAACAATCACCTCTAAAAATAAAATTCTAATGATAGGGGATAGGGAATTTAGTGGTTATGGATTAAGGGCTTATGGGTTATGATAATCGGTCCCCTAATCCCCTTATCACAATTATTGGGGGTTCCCCTATCAGTGTCTCTAGTTTCCTTTGTTGAGAATTAGGTAGGGCTAGGCTTAATTCAAATTCTCTTATTGATACTTACTTGTGATCTTACTTATTAGCTTATTATGTCTTTCATCAAGTCAATTAAAAAAATACAAGAGACGTACATTTCAACCTCCATCGAAGGATCTACATTTCAGCCTCCAAAATAATACATTCTACAATATATCAAATACATGAAAGGAGACTTAAGAGCCCGAAGGGTTCTTATAGAATCCATAAAGGACTCTCTCATTCCCTATGTATCAAAGCTAGAATCCTGAAAATAAATATATGATAAATTGGTGTAACTTTTCTCGAAAGGTTCTGCATTAATATCCCTGAGACAAAAATTATAAAAATTGAGAATGTCAAGAAAGGAAGGAATAATTCCATATCCGATGGAGATTTTCACAATATGAGATCAAATAGAAAATTTGGGAGAAGTAATGTCTGACGGAAAAATTCTCACTATCATACAAAATTATCTACCTAAAGAATGGGGAAGTTTCACTTCTAGCATCAATGGGAAAGAAGAAGCAATACCATTCCAGGAAAATTAATTAGATAAATCACTATTTATCTTATTATTTTCTAGGAACAATTATTTAAACCTTATTTAAATAATATTCCTTGTTAAATTTGACTAAATCATTTATAATTACTTGAGTAAATCACTACGTATTTAATTATTACTCAACCACACTCTTAAAATAATAAATAAATCATTTATTTATTTATTATTTACAAATAAAGGGATTTGACCAAATTCAAATTATTTTTCCCTCCAACAAAAATAATAAAATATTCCATAAAAGTTGGATCTAGATTTGGTTAATAATATTTTAATTATGCAACAATATCTAGACTAACTCAATATTTTGTTATAAATAGAAGGGTTTTTCCATTCATTCACTACCTTTTGTTACCTAAAGATCACTCTGGATCTATACTTTTGGTCTGACTTTGATCCTCCGTCATTGTCATATTTTGCTACCATTTTTTCTTGTGAGCTCCCTTTGAGTTCCATTTTTGTCTGGGTTTTCGACACCATCAAGAGAGATAGATCTTAGATCTGAAGCGTTGAGGACATAAAAGAACCCATCCCATTGAGGGGGATTGGTAACATCTTTCTATGTTCCCTTCCCAGGTGTCATAAATACAAAATTCTTTAAAAATATTCTTGTATTGTCTATTGGATGCATGGAGCAATTTTTGCTTTTATTTGTTGTTTAATGTCTTTAACTGCATAGATCTGGATTTTGTAGCATTTATCTTTGTCAACTAACTGCAGATCTAAATAAATTGGAAGCCATATTTGATGTTAGGGTTGTTTTTTATGCACAGCTAAAGTGGGATTTTTTCATACGCTTGCAATTAGAATTCACACTAACAACTGGCGACTTCACAAGGGTTTATAATTACAATTGTTGTCATTTTTCAGATCCCTGCATGACCAACTGCTTCAACCCATATGGTTTTTCTTCAACTTCTTGTTTTTCTTTTCTTGATGTTGTTTTTAACCTTTAAAACCATACAACAGTAAAAATTCTAACTTTTGTGTGTTTCTGGGCCTATTACGCAGTTGACAGGTATCAGTCGCAGATGAGACGAAAATTTTTTCTGAAACCTGCTTCCAAGAGTGTCGAAAGTGCAGGTCGCACTTTTGGGGCCAAAACCTGTGACCTCAACCTTCAAGGCGCAGAAAACAGCCAGAAAACTGCGACCTTTGCTAAAAATAGGTCAGAGCCTGCGACATGTACTTTTTGCGGGAATTTTTCTGTGATTTTTCTAGGTTTGTATGGGCTATTTTTCAAGGTTTTCTAACCTTCATCTCCACCCGTTTTGGACCTATAATTGCTCTGTTTTACTCGTCGAAGTAGGAACCAAGCCCCCTAGGGCTTCAGTACGCTTTCCACCTTTCTAGGAGGAATTTCGCTGAAGTAGGTCGTCCGAAATTTCAGTGTGTTCAACCATTTTTTCAGATCTGATCCTGTACTTTCATATACATTTTAGATTGTTTATTCATCCATCTAAAACACCTCTTTTCAGTTTTTCTTGGTCCTCCTCTGGGGTCCCCTCTGTTCCCCTTCAGTTGTAGCCTTTCGCCACCTCATTTGCAACATTTTTCCCTCTGGTTTTTTGTTGTTTTTTGCACCTATTTCCAGCAGATCTAACCTTTATATACTTGTCCCTCCCTAATTTAGATCCATTGGCCATTTTATGTGTTTTGACTAGATTTTACCCACCCATAGACTAGTTGGTGGGAAGCCCTCCTCCTTGGGTCAAAAGTGATGCATCTTTAGCTGTTTATTTTCTGTCATATTTCAGTTTACTTTACTGTTATTTTCAAATTTATTTACAGTTATACAACACCATTTTTATTTTTTCTCTACACACGTCTAGTTTTATTTAAAATTAACACACTTATCACATACACGCACACCCTAAGTGAAGAGTGCTTGGTTTACACCGTCAGGCCAAGACTATAACATTGTAATCAATTGATCCTGCACCTCCCTGCCCTTGTTTCAACATTGTAAGCATTTGATCCTACACCTCTTTTCCCTTGTTGGTCTCTCTTCCTTCTGTGATCCGTGTCTATTTTTCCTTCATTGCGCCCCCAAAGCGTTTATCCCGAAGACTTCTTGGCCTTCATCCTTAGTTTCTGTTAGGAAGACTTACTCTTCTGCGTAGGGTTCGAGTTAGTCCTCCATCGAGTCCCCTTTCTGACTCTGCTTCTAGTTCATCGAGCTCCCCTTCTGGTTCTATCCCTGGTTCTCCTCCTATCACCTTCACCATCTGTGGTTCATGACCTAACGTTGGTGGTAGCCCCGACCCTAATGCTGGGAATACTACTAATGGGACCGCAACAGGAACTATCTCGGTTGCTCCCTTGCTCCCTTATATGGTAGGCCTCAGTCTTCCCGATTTTAACCAGTTGATCAATGACCCCATACACCATGATCCTGGTTGGCCTACTATGCCAACCAAGCTCCCTTCCGACATCCCCAAGTTTGAAGGTCTTGATGGAGAGGATCCTACAAGCCATGTTCGATCTTTCCACATGTGGTGTTCGTCTAACTCCATCACCGATGACTCTGTCCGTCTTCAGTTGTTCCAGTGTATGCTTACCGGAGAAGCTTCTAAGTGGTATGTCAACCAGGCCTCCTCCTCTCATACTACTTTTGCGACTCTTGCCAGGACTTTTCTGTCTTACTTCCATCTTCCCCTTCGTTATGACACCAGTACCGAACTTTTGACCTTTTTCTGTCAATCGTCTGCAACCCGCCTATCCGATCATGTCCAGGAAGGGTGAAGAAGAAAGAGCCTATGTCGAGCCCCTACTTTCGAAGACCATGTCTACATGGACTAGTTTCTCAGATCCCTTTTTCCTGTTATTGGCAAAGATGTCGTATCTCATTTCCCTCAGATCGAAGAAGCTGCTCTCCAGATTGCTTTGAAATATGACCTGATATACGCATAGTCTGGTTATGTTTATACCATATTACCTGATCTCCCTAAACCTGGTAGTGCCAATGCACAGGGGGAATCCCATCTCGCCGACGGTATCATTGGAGCCCTTTCTCATACGTATGCTCATCCTCCCATGGGTTATGGTTTCCCTCAGGGAGGGGCCAGCTCCTCCAACACTTTTCCCCCTCCCGGTAGCATGTATCCAGGATATGGCATGCCTCCTCCTTTTACCCAACCTGTTTACCACAATGTTTCCCAACCTTCTTATTATCTGTATCTGTAGCCTGGTGCTCCAACTCCTCCAGCATTAGCACCTCAGCCTCCCTTGCCTTCTCAACCCCCGCAACAGCAGCCACAACACCCCAGGGGCAGGTGTATGCACATCAAGGCACGACTAATCCTCCTACTTCCAAAAATAAGAGGAAAGACAACCAAAACCAATCTGCCCCAGGTAATCCAGGACCCAATCCCCAAGGGAATACACCTAACACTTCTAACCAGCAACAGGGCACTCAGCCCAAGAAGGACAGACCTGTTCGCACGAGAAAACCTTGTTCTTGTTGCAGTGTCTATGGTCACTATAGCCATGATTTTCCTCTTTTATTTCAGATGTGGGAAGCTCAAGCAGCATCCGGAGGACAGAAAGCCTCCCCTTCGGTTCCTCCCCATGCTGCACCTATCCAGCCATTTGTGTTTACCAATCCTTTCCCCCAGCAAGGATTTGTGGCTAACAAACCCCCTAAAGGTCAGGAAGCCACTCAACCTCCTCCATCTGGTACCTCTAATTATCATATTCTCATGATGAACTCTGACCAACCCAATATTACTGACCTCAACCTTTAGACTCGGTCTCGTCAGTAAAACAAGACCCCCTCTACGTCTCCTCCTGAGCCCCCTTCTTCAGGTCCCACAAAGCCTCTTTCGACACCCAATGGTCCTTTACAGACCCTCAACCTAAGGCAAAGGCATACCAATATCCCTAAGGGACCATTACGCTGAAACACTGCTTCCGGTACAGTTTCCCATTCGTATAATATAGTAGATGATTTGGCGTAATCCTCTGCTGCCATATCAACGCTGGAGATCCTCCAGTCGTGCCCTTCACAATGAAAATCTCTACTAACTACCATGGGTGTTTTGGATCCTTCAGATGATCATTTGATCATATTCGATGTTGACCAGTCAGAACATCCCCCCCTTTCTGCTTCTGTCGCCTTCCAAATCCTTGTTAAGATCCAAAATGCCAATGTCTCTCGTTGTATCATTGACGAGGGGGCATCCACCTATGTGATGTCTGCTTCTGTTTGGAAGAAACTCGGATCTCCTGATTTTTCCCCTTCCACTATCACCCTCCGAGCATGGGATGGCCACTCTTCCCAGCCCATAGGCCTATTCTGCAATTGTCCTATTACTCTTGCAAGCAAGACTATTTGTGTTGACGTATAAGTCATCGACGCCCCCTTATACTACAACATTCTATTAGGTCGTAGCTACACTTATGCGATGTCTGTTGTCTCATCTGCGGTTCACCGTGAGATGTGTTTTCCTCACAATGGAAATGTTGTCACCATTGACCAATTAACATATTATGAACCGAAGTCTTAGACCTCCCTCGAGTCCATCATCTCTTCAGTGGCCAATAAACAAATAGTCAAACCTTTTACCAGTGTTTCACCCAAAGCCTACAAAGACTCCTCTTTGCTTGGTTCATTCCATGGTCTTTCTCCTCATATCTCTGATCCTAGCTCGTCGAACGTTTTCATGATGCAATCATCTCAGTCCAACCTCAAACAGATTAGTTCATTTAGTTAGTAGCCCCACCCTTTGCAACCTACTCCTAGCACCTCGACTCAACCTTTAGGACCTCCTCCTCAGGTCCCCTCATCTACAGCTGGTATCCATGAGCCTATCTACCCTCTTGGCACGGTTCCTCCTGGCCTTAATCATCTCGAAGGTGTCCCTCCTGGCCATTACCCCTCCAGTCAGATACTGTTTCTAGCTCCCCCTCTTGGAGTATTCTCGGTACCTGTTATGGCTATCTTATCTATTCCTAACATGACCCTGGAGATCCTATTCTGGTACATTGATCCCCCAGCCACTATCTTGCTTGGTCAACCCAAACCTTATCTTGCTTTGACCCTGGTCCAATCAGTCCCCATGACCCCTCTCTCTGCTTTTTTACCTCAGCCACCACAACAATAACCTGCTCTTGTTGCGAAATCTTCGGGTGAGGGGGGAAAAGCTCGCGAGAAGGCACCTAAAGACAAGGCTACCCAGACAACCACTACTCCTCCTCAACCTCCAAAGTGTACCCCTCTATGTGCTTTGTGTGATGTTATCGGTCATGCCACCCATCATTTTCCTGAATTGCCTCGCATCAAGCCCATGGTTAATGTCGTGTTTCCTGAGTCTAAGGTCCCTAAAGCCTTTGTTTCTTCCTTGAATGCAACCAAGAACCCCAATACTGTTCATACCAACCACCCTTGTGCTTTTTGTGATCTCCATGGCCATTATACCCACCTTTTTCCCTGCTTCCAGCATTATTGCGCCTCTTTAGAAGTAGTTCGAGAGTACGAGAATGAACAAAACCAGTTCACCTCTCCTATACTCGCACAGTATTCTTCATACCAACCTGAGGATACCTCTGCTCCCATTGACATTCCCCTTCCCAATGTCGAGATGACGGAGTCTTCGACCACTATCCTCTACATGTCATCATCCATGAGATCCACGGTGGAAGATCCCCCTAGGACTTCCCCTTCTACTTCGCTTAACCTCCCTTCCGCAATCACCCTGGACTCAACATCAATGGATCCCTTAGCTGCTTTTTCTTTTATCACCCCCTGTGACGATGCGCATGTGAACCTTTCTTTTCATGATGATGATTCAGGTAGCTATGCTGCATCATGTGGTTACCCTTCCACCAGTCACCCCATCTTTTACAATGATGAGGACATCATGGAAGCTTTTTCCACCCCTGACTTCATCTTTCCCGCCCATAAGAGTAATGGCACCATCCATGTCTATGGTGACTTTCATGACCTGAGCACAGGTTGCCCCCAATGCATCTCCCACACACCACCCACCTGCCAATGTACGAGTGGGAGACATCCTGCCCAGAGCACTCCCTTTAGCAATGTTTTTTTTTTTTTTTTTTCTACCTTGCGTTCGGGTTTCCAACATTGTTCATCATCCTCTCATTTTTTGTCTTGTGGAACCTTTCAGATGGACCCCCTGTCCACACCATATATCGGCTATATCGATGGTGCAAGTCGCTACTCCCGGAATCTAGCCTTGGTAGGTTGGGCCATTTTTACTCCCTTGCATTCACTTGTCCTCTCAAACGGCGTATGCATTGCTACTACCACCAATAACCAGGTCGAATATGATGCAGTGCGAGGTTTATTAGCCAATGCCCTTTCCCATCGCATCCTTCACCTTCATGTTTTTTTAGATTCCCTGCTTCTTGTCATGCAATTGAATGGTGTCTATAATGTGCATAATCCTATCCTTTTTAGAATATATTTACGAGTGAAGCTTTTGGTGCGTGAATTTGAAAGCATTACATTTAGTCATGTACCTAGAGCACAAAATCAATATGTAGATAGCATTGCAAACAATATTTTAGATTGGAACTTATCACACGCATTTAACACAAGACAATAACATAAACCATACAAATGATGCATATCCATTATGTGTGTCGTTCAAAATTTTTTAGAGTCCATCAACTCTGATACATTTGACATGCTCATAGAATGTTACAGAAACTCAAAACTAGGGGCACCACATGCCCCTACACCTAATCACTATCTAGAGGATCCTGGGCTAATGGATCTACTCCTGCAGCTCGTAGATTGTGCATCCCCTGTTCGGCCATCACCATGCGTCGCATGACCCCTCGCCAATCCGAGGGAAGACCAATACATGGCTCTATGTACTGGTCATCCAAGTCTTTCCAGCCGCACTTTGAAAAATCAGTCATAGGCCTCTCATATGTACGACGGATGTCCTCCAGGAGGGCCACTGCATCCTCATCTTGCAATGTTCTCGACCCACTAGGTCCTGCAACTCCTGCTACTACAGGTCGTCCCATGTACCCGGTCGATTTCACTAGTGCAACATCTGCATACCAAAATTGAATGAATCAATACCATATAAAATCTTCTGAAAATTAAAAAATTCACATAAAATATTAGCAACTTGTCACTTACCATCGGGCCCCCATACTCGACCAGGCGACAGTGGCAAGTCCGGGTCCCAACGATAACTCATCACACTATAGGGATAGTCATCTATGTACAGTGGCATCTGATCCCAATGAGAGAAAAACTTGGGTCGGAACACCCGTCTGACTGCCCCACCTCCCCCTCTGCACAGTAGCCACCCCTAGCGGCGCATCCTGGGCTCTCTCGGGCCCCCATCCTGGATATGTATGCGAGGTCGAAGTGTTAGGATCTTCTCAAAGAAGAGCGAGCACAACACTGTGACATATGCACAGTCATGGTTCACTTGCCGCTTGCATAGCGACAATAATCGCTTCAAAGACGATAGCATTATTTGGGCCCACCCATAGTAGGTCCCACTCAACACACTCTCGACAAGCATCATCTGACCCCCAGTGATGTGCTGGAGTGCCTGGTTACCCAAGATCCGCAACACCACTGCAGCCACAGCACAGGTCTCTAGCCTCTCTAGATCCCAGATAGGTATTAGTGTCCCCTTCACATGGAGACCTGGTCGAAAATGGTGCTTTACAAACTCCATGATGTCCCACCCTTGCGGTATCATTGTCTACGTATTGCCCACCATCCCAAGTGGTGGGAGACCAGTTAGGAGATATATATCATGGTCAGTCAACTTGAACTGGTGCCCTTGCACTATAAATATCTCGTGATCTAGATCCAAATAGCTGACAATCTGGGCCAACAAGGGCTCCCCAACTCTCATTAAAGGGTTCTCCACAAACTCCAGGACCCCAAACCTGGCCAATCCACTGCAGACACCATGATCCTCTCGGATCTCCAACCGTAATGTGTCCAGGTCTCTCTCTCTCCAGTTGATGCTCAATTCTGCCATATCTGCACAAAAACATCATATTTTTCAATGTACAGAAAGGAAATACTGCATTCAACCATAAAAACCCAGCTCTCAGCCAAGAAACAACACTAAAATCCCCATCTCTAACAGGTCACACTTTTCAGGCAATTCTTGGGATAGGTCGCAGTTTCCTGCCCAAAACCCGGTACCCAGGTCACAGATATTGTCCCAAAAAGTGTGACCCAGCCGTGAAGAAGAGTAGGGGTATGTTCCTGAGGTATGGGTGGCTAAACTAAACTTTCAATCCACTAAAATAAAAGAGTAGGGTTAGGCCTCTTACCTGCAACTGACAAATCTCGATTCCAACAGTCGGTTTGTCTACTACGACCGCCGCAAGATTTAGGGCCTTTTCTCCTCCTACATTCACCATAGATACACTTGCAAATGAATCAAATTGGAAGGAAAACACCTTATTAAAAGAGAAACCCCAGATTTTTATTTATCCAGATGCGACCAAATCGTAGCACTGTTTGACAAACTATCAGCACCATTGGAAAGCTCTCACTGAGCTCTCAAATGGGTATCCTTTAGTTTTTTGTGATTTGATAATTCACCCGAACACATTTTTTCCAAGAAGGGTCACTTCACCACTCCTCAAAATCGAATTTCTTCACTTGCAACACTTGTACTTGGGGCACCACTTTGCCTTCATACTTTTCCATGCTCATGTCAATTTTTGTCATCAGTAACCATACTCATGTTTTTATGGTCCCCACAGGGCCTGTTCTGTGTGGCAGCCTCATCGAGTCGCCCTTGTTTACAGCATCCGACTTAATTCATCATCGCATCCATGGAATCTATCCCAAGTCCTTTTGTATCCCGCTATAGTCATCCATCCGTTATTGCTTTGTTCCTATATCGTGTTGCGCATTTTGGCATTCATCCATACTATCCCCTATCCCCTCTGGTATTGTGTCAGTTGCTGCCAGGTCATCCATGCCCTTTATGCTCTAGCAAGGGAAGTCATCAGCCCACTACTCATTACCCCCCATTCCATCATTATCCCTGGTGTCAGTATATCAGTCACTCTACTATTATCTCTCGTGCCTTAGTTGAGGATCCATTATTGCCTCACCTATGGCAGACCTCCTTCTGTCGACATCAGCTTATTCATTCCAGAAGACAGGTCTAGAGGGTGGTGTACCTTGGTTCCAGCTTCCACTCTTGTTCGGTGCCTCGGATCAGGCAAAGGGACTCTTTATTTCCCTTTAACTTGATTGTTTCTCAGCTCTAGCTCCTTACGACATGATTAAGATCTGTATACTTAATTATTCAGTGATGCAGCAGATTGTACCGGTGATCCTCGAGTGTGTGTGAGATGTTGCAGACCTCATGAGGGGGTGGCCCTTCAGGTAGCCCCCCACATACCCGGATGACCTCTCTACTACAGCCTTTGATGCAACTCCATAGATTTTATGGTTCCAGCCTCAGTCGCTTGCAGCGCCTTTCAATTTGCATGTATCATTCAGATTATCAGAGCCCTTTCCTATTTTATAGGGCCTCTTTGGTTGTACTTATATCTCATGTACTTGGATATTATTGTATAAGTCTTCGTTGTTGTCCCAGGCACAGTATGTATGTGGGATCCATCATCATGTCTTTATCTGGCCCATGTTTATGCCAACATGGACTATATAGTTTGGTCCCTTGTTTACTGGACGCATTATTCTTTGTACTTTGTTATCTCATCAGGCATAGGTATGCCTCCCCCGCCTCATGTAGAACAGGTGCTCACTCATAAAAGAAACTTGTCGCACCTGTAAGTCTCTTCTCCTCGAGGTATTTTCCTCTAGCGCTTTAGTCTACCTTATGTTTCACTCTCTCTGACTCCCCCTTTGGTTTATATTGATTGAGTTCTTACAACGTACTTCAGTCATACAATTAGCTCATAATGCTAGCACGCTGAGGGGAAATCTGTTACACCAATTTTTGGTCATCTAACTTGTTACTATTAGATGGACCAAAGTACACCATGTAAGACCAATTTTACCCTAAGTAAAAATGCTTTCACTATGAAAAATAACTTAGTAATCCATAATTTATTAAGTTGTTTATGGTCTAAACAGGAAACCCCATGAGGAAATATTGAATAAATCCCTATTTGTTTGATTTCCTCAAGGGATAATTAATTAAACAACAGTTTAATTAATATTTCTAGTCATATTTAACCCAAAACAGGAAAATTAATTAGATAAATCACTATTTATCTTATTATTTTCTAGAAATAATTATTTAAACATTATTTAAATAATATTCCTTGTTAAATTTGACTAAATCATTTATAAATAATTGAATAAATCACTATTTATTTAATTATTACTCAACCACATCCTTAAAATAATAAATAAATCATTTATTTATTTATTATTTACAAATAAATGGATTTGACCAAATTCAAATTCTTTTTCCCTCCAACAAAAATAATAAAATATTCCATAAAAGTTAGATCTAGATTTGGTTAATAATATTTTAATTATGCACCAATTTCTATACTAACTCAATATTTTTTTATAAATAGAAGGGTTTTTCCATTCATTCACTACCTTTTGTTGCCTAAAGATTTCTCTAGATCTATACTTTTGGTCTGACTTTGATCCTCCATCATTGTCATATTTAGCTACCATTTTTTCTTGTGAGCTCCCTATGAGTTCCATTTTTATCTAGGTTTTCTACACCATCAAGAGAGAGAGATCTTAGATCTGAATCATTGAGGACATACAAGAACCCATCCCATTTAGGGGGACTGGTAACATCTTTCTATTTTCCCTTCCCAGGTGTCATAAATACAAAATTCTTTAAAAATATTATTGTCTTGTCCATTGGATGCATGGAGAAACTCTTGCTTTTATTTTCTACTTAATGTCTTTAACTGCATAGATCTAGATTTTGTAGCATTTATCTTGGTCAACTAACTGCAGATCTAAAGAAATTGGTAGCCATCTTTGATGTTAGGGCTGTTTTTTATGCACAACTAAAGTGGGCTTTTTTCGTATTCTTGCGATTATAATTCACACTAACAAGGAGATCTCTTGGGAAGATATGTGGACTCTAATAGAATTATGGTAAAGAATAAGACCCTTGAAAAAAATTATCTTTAGGAGATGTGTCAATCTCAATAGAGGATGTCGATGCCTATAAGAAGATGTGATGGTGAAAGGTCATCACTCAGCTAACTTTTGATTTAAAATTTCATATGTATAGGTTTAACTGGATGAGTTTATCCAGGGCTTCAAATCATGTGGAAGGATATAATATCCTTGAGAGATGGTTCAAAGGAAAGCAGCATGGCATAAAGGTGGACCAAAAGAGGAAGGCCGATGAATCACTTTTGGATAGTTGACATGACTCGTGGATGAAATTGATGGATGATTCGTGACCTATGAAGCCAAAATTTGAAGATTCCTCAATATCGAAATCCATGACATCAAGGGGAGGAATTATTCATGACCAGTTGGGTGTCTCACCATTGTTGTTGCAGGTCCTTGGTTGAGAGGGAGCCTGGTGGTAAGTTTCTTACTTGGAAGAAACTTGAAGTATGTCCTTCCTAAGTTAAGAGGGAGTGACGTATATGATTCTCTAAATCTTGTTTCATGCACTAGACCAAGACTAACTATCGTAAGTCTTAGTGAAGGCCATGAGGAGAGAATGGATAGACACATCATTTTGGTCTTCACCTAGGAAGATAGAATGGAGGATTGGGTAATAATTTAGCATCTGATACTCTTTGAGAATGAGATAGGGCATTCAAGATAAGAGTAGTCTAGGACCGGTATTCTTTGAGGGTTGGCTACCCAAGAGAAGAATAGTCCAAGAAGTTCATACTCTGGGATTACCTGGGTGGAGTATTCATCCTGGAGATACAATGACTATGGTGTCTATAAGTCATGTGTCTCACTAGTATTGTAGCCCATTGTCTCGTTGAGAGATGGGGTTGTTAATCAAGGCCTTGCAATAGGACAATGTTGGTTGATATGATGTTATACAGATGTGATTACCAATCTTATTCTTCTTATGAGATTCTTTAGGTTGAAAGTGACCATGTACCTTTATGAATACCTCCCTAGTTAAGAGGGAGTGTTGGAAAGTGTAACTAGGTTTGGTCTTCATATTGAATATGTAATTATGTATTTATGTAATGAATAAGTCAAAGATAATAAAATGTATTTTTTAAAGCTTTCTTCACGGGTTTCATGAGCAAGGGATTTTATTATAGGTCAAAGACTTCTTCTTGATGTTTTTTAGGGATTTTTCATCTTGTCATAAATGTATTAATTAGATTCATGTATATGAAGTGTCTCTCATGTATGCGTCAGTACCTTGTCAATTAAGCTTGAAGACATGACTCAAGATCAACATTGGAACATCTCCTCAAGTATACATACCCCTGAGCAAGTTGACCTACATACAATTTGGTAAGTCGGCCTAAAACACATAAATGAGAACACTATATATAGAAGGTATGCGGTTTCATTTGAACATATATCTCGGAAAATTCAATAGCAAGTTCGATCAACAAAAAGGTGTGAAGTATAGGAATGTGGTTTTAGTGTATAAAGGAGATAGAACAACAAAGAATATTTTCGGACAAGCTCTGAGATTTAGTGCGAGTTTTCAGGACTGAGATATAGTACGAAAAGAGCATAATATAAATGTGGATTGAAGCCTAGAAGGACCAAAAAAAAGAAGGTATATCAGATAAAAGGGCCTGTCATATATGAAAAATTGCAGGATTATACTTTGGTGCAAAGGAGGTACAGAGTTGCAGTGAAGTACGAAGTAAGGTAAGGGTTGCTAGACCAAAGTATACAGTACAAGAGAAAATGATATCTATACATTGTGAAGAAGGCATGTTACAAGTACAGTCTAGGGTTGCATGTAAATAATAGGTATAGAAGTATGTACCTCTCTCTTGGATATAAAGCTACATAAGAAGAATCCAAGAAGGATCCAAGGTAAAGGAGAAACCAAAGACTAGAGACCAAGCTCTCTAAGGCTGGTGCAAAAAGGTGCATAACAGTGCAAAAAGGTGCAGAAAATAAGAATCAACTTAAGGAATTAAGGAAAAAGCAATGACAAGGTCTTGGAGGCATACAAGGGTCAAGGTTTTATGTCATTATCATGGTACTTGTCATCTAAAATTCTATAAGAATAATTCTTGTGGGTTTTCCTCTCCAAGAGGGAGAGGTTTTGAGCCTGGCTTGAAGAGCCTAAATTTGTGTCTCTTGTGTTTTGATAATTTACTTGGTGAAATAATTAATAAGCTAATGAAATAGAATAAATAAGTAAGAAGAGTAAGATCACAAGTAATTATCAAAGTAGAGAATTGAATTAATCACTTCCCCACCAAAATCTCAACACTTCATTCCCAAGAACTTCCAGTATCCAGTTCCTTGTTTGTAAACAACCACATCATATTCCATTTGAGGACATATGTTTTATTTCATCTATTAGTGGCACCTGTGCACCAGAAGAGATCCTTATTCCTTTGATCATACTTCCAAAGATAGAATTCCATTACCTGCAACCATATGACATGACTTCACAACATCGAGTGTCATCATATATATATATGTACCTCATCCTTTTCCTTTGGAGTTGTCCTGCATAAATTTCACTAGAATGAAGAACTTCATTCCCTTGACCTGCTTCATCAATATGTCATCATGTTTTAATCCCCTAATTATACAAGATAGAATTCCCGATGAAACCTTTTTCTTTCTTTCTAGTCAGTGAATCCAGAGAGGACTCCATTACAAAAAATGTTAGCGCCTATTTCCATATTTATTATTGAATGACGACCCTCGATATTGATGACTTCCTTTCATCAATGTTGTTATCAATGAGGTTTCTAGGAGCTACTTCTTCATGTGCTCCTTCCATGCTTCTATCATGATGCTATTAATATACATTGTTTCCTATCATACTATTTTACAACCAATAGAAATCACTTAAAGAGGAATATTATCTCAATCACAATAGAGATCTTTCGCTTCTTCTTTCTTAGATTTCTTTGCATCAGGTTCTTCCCTTTCATCTGTGACATGGTGTTCTTCCTTTTTCCTCTCGTCCTTCCCGGATATAGGACAATCCCTTTTATAATTCCCAAGTTCATTACATCCAAATCATCGTACTTTTTCCATATTTCTTCTTTTATTTTAAGGACCAAATTTACCGAATCTTCCTTTCTTCCTGGACATGGCTGGAAAGGCTTGATTCCCTTCACCTGATCCTGTATCAGATTTGGATTTCAATCTTGTTTCTTTCCTTTTACATAGAGACCATAGATCCTGGAATGGAGTTTCTTATTTCTTCCCATATAATCTTGAAGTGAATTTTCCCCATTCTTCTGGTAGAGCATTCAGTACCACTATAGTCATCTCACTATCAAACATTACTTCTCCCAATTCTTGTAGTTGGTCTCTAATTTCATAAATCCTCATAAAATATGAAGTGATTACAATCTCTCTTGACAATTTCATCTTATAGAGTTATTTTCTCAGAGAGATTGCTTCTCCTTTAGTACTCACAGAGAATAGCTCCACCAGTTTCTCATGTATTTCTTTCGCAGTTTCTAGTTTTGATACATAGGGTATGAGTGAGTCCTTAATGGATTCTATGAGAATCCTCTGGACTCTTATTTCTACTTTCATGTATTTTGCATGAGTTTTAGCATATTCTTTTGAAGGTTGAATTTTATATCCTTTTATGTAGCCCATAACTTCGTCTTCGATTGGATTCAAATCTATCCTCTTCTTCCATGCACTGAAGCTTGATGACCCAACCAATTTGTTGCTTTCTCTGCAATAAGTCATTTTGACATATTTATATGATTTCATATATACTTACTTGAATAGGGTGACTTCCTCCTTCTAGAAGCTTCCTTTATGATGATGAAGTTAGGAACTCCCTCTTAGATTGATTTCTCCAATGAAGGTGACCTTGGTGACCTTGGATGATAAAGGATGTCTTCAGAATGATGATGTCTTCAAAGGTGTTGGATAATTTTGACTTGCACTTGATGATGTATCTTCCAACAATGTCTTCAATATAAATATTTGATGACAAATATTATCTTATTGATGAGTGAATCCTTTGAAATAGATTGAAGGTCTTCTTGAAATAGCTTGAGAATTTTCCTTGCAAACTGAATTGACCTTTCAATGTAGACTTTGATTCTTGCTTCTTTGAATGTCTCTTTTTCAAGTAGCCCTCATCTTTAGCACCTTAGCTATGATACCATGTTGAGAATTAGTTAGGGATAGGTTTAATTCAAATTCTATTCTTGATAATTACTTGTGATCTTACTTCTTAGCTTATTATGTCTTTCATTAATTCAATTACCAAAATACAAGAGACACAAATTTAGGCTCTTCGAGCCAGGGCCAAAAACGCTCCCTATTGGAGAGGAAAACCCACAAGAAATTATTCTTACAGACTTTCAGATGACAAGTACCATGACCATGACACATAACCTTTACCCTTGTATGCCTCCGAGACTTTGTCACTGCATCTTCATTGAATCTTTGAGTTGATCCTTCTTTTATGCATTGTCCTGCACCTTACTGCACCAAACCAGAGAGATTGATCTCTCACTGAATTTTCCTTATTTGACTGTATGTGAACCTTACTAAGATATTGGAAACTTGTTGTGAACAGGCATTTGCACACCTTGCACATTTATTCAACCTTGCTATTTGATCTTCAAATTACACCCAAGTCTTCTTTTGATGAACAATCCTTTCCATACTGTAATGATACCCTCTCTTTGCTGAGCATACTTGATGCACTTCATAATTTCAACGCAATTATGTCACCATAGGCTTGTCCTCGCACTTGACACAGTCATGTTTATGCACTGTAACACGGTCCCTTTTTGGCACTTGTACGCAGTCCCTTCTCTGCACTTTGAGTTTGAGCGCAACTTCTTACTTCACACTCATTTCATGCATTTATAACCGTAATCATATGAGACTTTAATCTTGCACTTCTTCCTCTGACTTTTCCGAAGTTGTTATATCAAATGAACCGCAGACCATCCTTATATATATATATATATATATATATATATATATATATATATATATATATATATATATATATATATATATATATATATATCCTCCTTTTGAGCCGACATGAAAGCCTGCTTCTGAGCCGACTTGTGCAGAGGTATGGAGGCCGACTAGTTCACTATACATAGGTCGACTTGAGATCTTACTTCAATGTTGATCTTGAGCCACTTACTAAGCCATGACTTCAAGGCTTATGTGACAAGGTATTGAGGTACACAAGTGTGACTTGACTCGTCATAAACATGACTCTTAATTAGTACATTTATGACAAGATGAAAAATCCCTAAAAGACATCAAAAGAATTATTTTGACCTATAATAAAACTTTGCTCATGAAACCCATGGAGAAAGCATACCAAAAATATATATTTTATTATCTTTGTATTCTTCATTACATAAATACATAATTACATAGTCAAATATGTGAAATCTGATCCTAGTTACACTTTCCAACATCCTTCCCTCTAGGACCCCTAGCCCCTATGCCATGAGGACATAAAACCCCTTCTTAATGCTAGATTATAGATCTTAGTAAATCATGCTCAAACCTTTCACTTACACCCATCCATCATACCCTTATGTCCCCTTGCCCTGTTCAACACACCAAAATACCCCCCTCCTCCAAAGTTCATGAGAATTTAACATTTGGAAGTGGACATTTAACAACCACCTGTAAAATTTTAATTCTAATGAATTTTGAGGGGTAGGGTGGTTGTCCAAAAATGCCTCCAAAATTTACATTGTCGTGAATTTTAAGGGGGGTTTTCAAACAACCCTCATTAAAATTCACAAGAATTGAACTTTTGGAGGTGGTTTTGGACACCCCACCCCCCCCCCCCCCCCCCCTTAAAAGTCATGAGAAATTAACTTTTAGAGGTGGTTTTTAAATGACCACCTCCAAATGTTCAATTATCGCGATTATTTTTAGGGGAAATAATTTAAAAACCCCCTCCAAAGTTCATGAGAAAACACTTTTGGAGGTGGTTATTAGAAGCCCCACCCCCCCCCCCCCCCCCCCCCCAAAAAAAAAAGGTTCAAATTTTCATGACTTTCAAGGGGGTTTTCAAAAGCTGCCCCTAAATTGCTTAAACCAATTTTAGAGGAGGTTTTGACAAGACTATCGTAAGCCAAACCAACCCTAAAGGAATTTTGTAGTAGTGTAGGTAATACGTGCCAAATGTCAAGTGTTAGTTCATTCTAAGTGCTAAATCTTCCTCTATTACTTCTTTCCTTTCCAATATTTGATCTCAAACAACTTTAATATTAACCAATGCCAGACCATGCCAACACATGTCAAAGCATACCAAGACATTTTCAACACTTTCCAAGCATGCTAAGACTTTCCAAGTGCCAACACGTGCTAACTTCCAATATGTGTTAGGGAGTGTTACGCATGTTATGGAGTGACAGGGCATGTCGAAGAGTGTTAAGGTGTGCGAGAGTGCCAATGCATACCAAGGATTGTTAGGGAGTATTAGGGAAACATAAGGGAACATAGGTCAAAATGCATGGAAATGACTCAATATGAGGGTGTGTCAGGGAGTGTCAAAAAATTTTAGGCGTGCCAAGGAGGGAGTGACAAGGTATGCTAGGTAGTGGTAAGGCATGCTAGGGAATACTAGGGAATGTTAAGAAGTCTCAGTGTGTTAGAGAGTTCCAGGGTGTGCTAACATGTGCCAAATAGTTCCAAGGCATGCCAAGACATGACAGGTGCTAAGGCATGCCAGGATGTGCAAGGTTACAGGGTGTGCCAACATGTGTCAAGGAGAGAAAAGGAAAAAAAAGGGAAAACCAAGCTAAAATGCAAGGAAATGAACACATAAGAGGGTTAATAAGTTGGTACTTCATCTTTTTCAAAAGGGGCATGCTAGGCACACTAACAATAGGTTTCAGTACATGCCAAGTTCTAATGCATGCTAAGTACTAATGTATATCAATGCATGCCAAGGTGTTCCAGGGCATGCCAACAGATGCTAGAGTAGTGCTATATTATGCTAGGGAATTTCAATATGTGCGTGGGTGTCCTATTCATGGCAAGATGTTCTAGACATGTGAGGTTCCAAGGAATCTTAGTGTTTTCCAAAGCATTTCAAGGGGTTGCAGGAGCCTGAGGAGTGTTAGGTATCTATCATTAATATAATTGACCGAGCTTGATTATGGTTCCTATGCACACTAGCGGAACTTCATCTAAAGGGAATTTTTTAGATAATAAACCTAACAGAGATGAATCATGTGTTGACTCATAAGAAAATTATATTCTCATTACTTGAGGGAAATGATAAACACTAATTACTTCTTAACAAATTGGTTGACTCTAACCACTATGTCCTCGGACACATAATGAAAAATACTCCATAAAAATGACCTTAAATCATTAACTTTTGAAAAAAAATATAGCAACAATCACATAGCGTCATCAAAACTCATTGGAATGAGCAAAGATGACAAACATTTTTTGACTATCACTAAAAGTAACCAAAAAGAGCATTGGTGAGGGCCAATAAAAGATCATCACTAGAAGTGTCACCAAAGAGAGAATTAGTGACGGGCCTTTAACAACCCTCACCAAAAGTGTCACTAAAATTGGCTTTGGTGACAAACCTTAAAGGATCGTCACTATATGCACTTACGCCAATGTTATTTTAAGGACCATCACTAGATGCAACAACTTTGATGAACCTTAAAGGTCTGTCATAGGCATGAGCCTCACCAATGACCTTTTTTTTGTAGTGTATGGAAGTTGTTATTCAATACAAAAGGAATATCTCACTATTAATCAAGTGGAACATTAAACAAATTGAAAACAAAATTCAATAACGTAAATAAGGGATGCATGAATTCTATATTGATGATGAGACTTTAGCATGAGTCATAGATGAAGTATTCAAATACACGACACATTTTAAAGTTATTTTATAACATAAATAACTATTTAAAATTTTATTTCGTTGGTTTAATTTTTTATTTTTTAATGCAAAATATATATGTAAAAAATCAATATTATTGATTTTTTATGATAAACATCACAACACAATTTGCATATTATTTTATAATTTCAAGTTTAATATAAGAGAATTTGTAGGATAAAAAGTTATATTCAATTTTTAATCATTAAATATTTTAATAAAATTATTATTGTAATTAACATAATAAAATTTTATTTTTTTCTACTTTGGAAAAATATAATAATTTTTTTTATAATCCTTATCATGTTAATTTGTTTAAAAAAATTATAATAACATTTACATATTATTCAATAACTTGAAATTAAGCAAAATTTGTAAGATCAATTTATTGAAAAAAACCATAAATCATGCACAACTAATATACCTTTTTTACTTTAATTTTAATATCTTTGTATTGCTATTAATATTATAGTAATATTATTCATAGATTTGATTTATCCTAAAATTACAAAGTTTTCTTTCTTTTTTTTTTTAATTTCATATGTATAATATATATGTATAGATATTAATAATTAATTTGTAATTGTAATATTAAATAAAATGGGATGAATAAGTAATTTTAAAATAAATATATAAAAATATACAATTATAATATTTATTGAAAAATGTGTAAAGACGTGAAAATTTTATAAGGATATGCATTGTCTCTTTCAAAAAATATGAAAAGACAATAATAATATTTTATTCAAAAAGTGTGAAAGCACTTTTATTATGTGTACTGTACTTTATGATTTTAAAAGTACTTAGAGCACTACCATGGTTAACCATGAGTTTTTATCCACCATTGAGAATGTGACAAATAAGTATCTTTAATTCAAACAATACACCCCAACCATTGGAGATGATGTCATTCCCTAAAATGTGATTGGTTCTCATAAAGTGAATTTTGATTGTAAATTTTCCTTCGGATGCCCATTTTAGACCTCAAAATTCCCCTATTGTCGTGTGCTTAAGAGGATGCACTAAACGTAGGGATTGGGTACAACAACTCGGTAATAATCTATTTAATTTATATGTACATTTGAAACTTAATAATGCACCTTTCAAATCTAATTACATCTATATTTCATATTTTAATTGTTGGGTTATTATAAGACACACGACACTATAATTTTTTAACGTTTTTATAGGTGCATTTGTTCCCATCTATGTGGGTATGTGGACACCATTTTCGCACATAAAATACCGATGATGGACACATGACACAAGGTTGTGGAGTGGAAGTCGAGTTCGATCAATCTAGTCGATCTAGCCACCGTGATCAAACCTAGTACAAGGGACATTAGGTTACGTCGGAAAGATACAAGAGATCATTGAAGTGGATTTCTCTTCTTTCCAATGTGTTATTTTTAGGTGCAAGTGGTGGGACACCTTTGATCGAAATAATGTAAAGGAAGATCATGATAGTAAGTTGATATGTATCAACTCTAGAAAGATGTGGGATGAAGCTAAGGAGCCCTATGTTTTCCCCAAACACTGCAATCAGGTTTTTTATTACCCATGTGTTGGATAGGGATTGGTGATTCGTATTGAGACATGACCCTAGATCAAAACATATTTTTGAGAACAATAGTGTTATCATGCTATACAAGCTGGAAGATAATGAGGGTGATCATGAGAACCAAGAGTGATATGGTACATGTGTTATTTCATCAATATTTATACTTTTTATGATGGGTTTTTATAAAGAGGAGGACTTAACTACCTTATAACTTATAAGCTGACTTTTTTTTCTTCGAAACTTTATAATATGTATTTTCAATTAATTGGTAATTTGCACTGTGTTAATGTTAAAATCAGTATTTCGCTTGATAATTTGCAATTATGTTGATCTCAAAAACAATGGCGTACTGTATAAAGTTCCTTTTTTTTTGGTATGTAATATCATAATAAAATAATGATAATTCTAAAGTAAATGAATTTATTTGGATTAATTTCTAAACTTTATTATGTTACAAAAATTCATATTATTCTAGATTTATTATTTTACAATTATTTACAATTTTACAAATTTACAAATTTTAATAAAATCATTTCACATTAATATAATTAAAATTTTACAAATATTTTACATACAATTAAAATTAAAATTACAATTAGAATTAGAATTAATATTTTAAAATTTTACATAAAATTACAATTTTAGAATTTTAGAATTTTTTCTTTTAATTGAAACGGTTATGGATTCTTATTTAATTGAGGAATCGGGTTGGTTTGAGGCCAGAACAACCATCTGTACAAGACTACAAACTTTGACTCTATTACAAGTTGGATTTCTACTCACGGAATGCAAAATTGTGCAAGAGTTCCATCATTTATGTTGAGGTCTCCTTCTAGGAGGAGGCAGCCATTGTTGGCATAGTTGTCAGCTTCTTTGTTTGATTCTCTGAGGATGTGAAAGCATTTGAAAGAAGTAAATTCGAGAAGAATGTATCTCAGCCTATGTAAGCTCTTGTTTAGGACAACATCATTAAACTGATCTTTCGAATGTATCTTTTTGATCAAAATTTTGAAGTCTCTGAATGCTTGCAGCTCTCTAAATCCTCTTTTTCTAGCGATTTGGTAAGCTTTTAAGAAGCTCAAGATTTATTCTTGGTTATTATTTCATTGTCATAAGCCCCATATAAAGGCTTCTCTTAACATGCCATCTGGAGAATAAATGAGGCCTCCAGCACCCACTACCTAGGGTTTCCTTTGGAGGCTCCATCGAAGAAGACCGTTGTCGTACCCTGCTTCCTCCACCAACTTTGAAATATTTCGTCCTTGTCTCTTAACCTCCACTCAGGATTGAGAGGGGGTTTGATAGCACTTTGGTTTCTTTGTCGGAAGACAAAGGTCCCGAACCATCTCTTTTCCTCAGGGAATAACTTAGTTTTAGGTTTGAGGGCTTGGGTACTAAGAGTTTCAAAAATGAGAGCTTTGGCTTTAGAAAATACAGTGGAGGGGGTCCAATATATATTATTGAAGATCTGTTTGTTCCTGGATAGCCGTATTTTCCAACAAACGAACTTAGAGATGGTGATCCAAACTCGAGCACAAAGGAACTTGTTGGGGATGGACCGAGGGTATTGATCCTTCCATGAGGAGAATAGGTCCACTACTGAGATTTGGGAGGGGGCAACAGTGTTGAGGCCATGAAGGGTGAGGGTCCAAACTTTTTTGGCAAAAGGGAAGTCAATGAAGAGGTGATCAGTGGATTCAAGAGCTTGTTTACAGAGGGCACATCTGTGCAGACCAGCAATGCTTCTTTTCAAGAGATTTTCACCTTTTAAAAAAAAATTATGCATTAGCGTCGAGAAGAAGAAGTTTATTTTGGGAAGGCCCATTGGATCCCATACTTGTGACCAGAAGCTGGCAAGAAGAGATATTTCACGTTGGGGCTGCGAAAGTGAATATCCCTTGGCAAAAGAGTAATAGCCAGAGGGTCCCCAACCCCAAGAATCTTCTGCAAGCATGTGCACTGGGGCAACGTATCTGAGCTCTGTTTTAAGAATATCCACCTGTTGTATCAAATGCTCCGAAATATTATTGAATCTCCAGGATGTCCATCTGCCAGAATCATCCCATTCAGAAATGTCATAAATTGTTTTAATTCCTGTCTCCTTCAGCAATTCTCAAATTTTGGTGAGGCCTGCAATGTTTGCAAGAGGCGAATGGCCCATGATACTATCTACCCAAAGCTTTGTTTTTTTTCCCATTTCTAGGGATTCGATACAGATGCAGTTAAAAAAATTTCGTGCCTTTTTTACATAAACTCCAGAGCTGCGTTCTTTTTTTGTTTCTTGCATCCTGAAGTTGTCTTAACACTGCCCCATGGATGTACTTTTTTCTGAGCACACGACTTGCTGGGTGGTTGGAGTCTACATGCAATTTCCATAGTATCTTTCAGCCTAGAGAGATATTAGCATGATCCGGATCCCTTATCTTGAGGCCGAAATCACACAAGGTGTGTTTAGATGTTTCCCATTTAATCAAGTGCATCTTACATTAGTCCCCTTTGCCACCGTGCCAAAAAAAATTGCGCAGGAGCTTGTTAATCTACCCATAAATTGATTTGGGTGCCATTAGAAAAGAAGCTTGATAAATCAGGAGGGAAGAGAGCACAGATTTAATCAAGATGAGTTTTCCTCCATGCATGAGCCACTATCCTCCCCGAGAATTGATTTTGGTTTTGATCTTGTTTATCACACCCTCCCATAAAGAACTCCTATTGATTCCTAGCATTAAAGGCAGCCCAAGGTAATTTATTTTGTCCCACCTAGCATATCCAGTGAACCCCAAAATGAGAGAAACTCTCTGAATGTTATTCTCTTCCACGTTCCAGCTGTAGAGAGTGTTTTTCCTTTCATTTATCAAAGCGTTGGAAACTCTACAGTAACCTTGGAGGGTGGCTTTGAATGTTGAGGCTATTCTGCAGGCGGTACCTCCCAACATCAAGGAATCATCAGCAAATAGAGCATGGTTAATTGGTTCCAGCTCCTTCATAATTCGCAGGCCAGGATGAAACCCAACAATCTTGTCCATCTCCAGCTTTCTACTAAGTGTGTCCGCCAAGAGGATGTATAGAAAGGGAGAGAGAGGACATCCTTTCTTCAGTCCCCTCAAAGCTTGGAAGTAGTTGGTTGGCCTCCCATTTATCAGTGGAGCTATCCAAGGCCTACTGGTGCAAGCTTTAATCAAATTAACAAAATCTTGTGAAAATCCAAAGGAGAGGAGGACTTAGTAAAGAAAGGTCAAGTTTACTCTGTCAAAGGCATTGGCCATATCCAGCTTGACCAGCATGCCCCTTAGATTGTTGGAGTGCATGGTTTCCTGAACTTGAATGAATTTGTTCAGTGTATGTCTTACTTTGACAAAACCTCCTTGCGAGGTGAAGATGAGGCTGCCAAGTAGCATCTTAATTCCTCTAGCGAGGAGCTTTGTAATGATCTTGTATGAGGTGTTGTAGAGAGAGATGGGCCTGAACCTTTCGAAGGTGTCAGGGTTTGATTCTTTTGGGATTAATGCAAGAAATTTTGAATTGGTGCTTCCCCCCATCATTGCTTTTTGCAGGAATCCTTTAATCATTCTAACCAGGTCAACTTTTATTATGTCCCAGTAGATCCTGTATAAATGAATTGAAAACCCATCGGGCCCGGGTGTTTTATCAGGTTCCATGGACCAAATGACATTGTTGATGTCTTCCTCAATGATCTACTTCAAAAGGGTTGTATTTTCATCTTTGGTTACCAATGAAGGAATGTTGTTGAGGAATTTTGTGTTCTCCTCTTCACTTCCCTCTTTCCCTTTGTTGTATAGATTTTGGAAATGGGAGACAACAGAAATTTTAATTTGATCTATGCCTTTGCAGATAATCCCTTCAGAGGTTGTGATCTTTGAGATATGGTTAGGGAGAGACGAGATCTGAATTTTCGGTGGAAATAAGAGGTGTTCCTGTCTCCGGATTCCAACCAAAGGCTGCATGACTTTAGTCTCCAATAGTCTTCTTCATTCCGAAAGGATCGGTAGGAATTTCATTGGGCATTTTTCTCTTTAGCTAGTTCATTTGTTGTGATGTATTTGGTGTCCATTTCCATCTGAATATCTTCCAACTGCTGCACTTCTTCCTTTCTTTGGCTGTTGGGTGTGGTTATAGGCTTTTTCCTCCATTCCTTGAGGGATTTTTTTGTGAATTTTAGCCTCTGTTCCCACACATAGCTGGGGGAGCCACTGATAGTGGTGGACCAAGCCATTCAGACTGTATCAAAGAATCCATTTTTTCCACTCCAAAGAGGACTAAATCTAAATGGAATTGGACCCAAATTTTCTTCCTCTTCCACCAAGATAATAATGGGTTTATGGTCCGAGGTAAGCTTAGGGATAATGGTTGAGGAGATGAGCCTCCTTTCCATCAGCAAGGTGCTTTGTACTAGAAATCTATCCAATCTGGCCGAGATGTGATCTCCCCTTGTCCTGTTGTTGGTCCAAGTGTATAGACCTTTCTTTGGCTTGAAGTCTATTAAATCCCATTGGAGAATTATGTCCTCAACCACATGTATCATTTGATCCCTACTAAAGTTGCCTCCTCTCTCTTTTTTAAATTCATTACTATGTTAAGATCCCCAGGGATTATGATGTTGTTTGGAGAGTGAAGTTCCCGAAATTCATTTAAGGATTTCTAGCATTCTTTCTTCTCTGCATACATTACTGGAACATATAAATTGAAAATTGAAAAAGTTAACTTACTTGCTATGTGCCTCAGCTAAGTGAAAGTCCAATGCTGGGTCTCAGAGGAGTTGACAAGCTTGAATTGGTCCTCCTTCCACAAGGTGGAAATTCCTCCTGAGGAGCCCCTTGAACTTACTACTTTCCCTGCATTCTTCTACCATTTCTTTTTATTTATCTCTAGAATGGCTTCCCCTTCAATTTTTGTCTCTTAGAGCAAGAGGATATATGTTGGTTCCATTTTCATGAGGTCCTTGACAGCTTTGACTTTTGACGGATTCCCCAAACCTCTGTAATTCCAAGAGACGATTCGCATTACTTGTTGTTGGGGGTGGTAGGAGCTCCTCCCTTTGGAGGCCTTGTTCTGGTACTCCTTCCGATTGACATCTCAATTGTGGGTTGGTTTCCTTGAGTTTTTTTTCTTTCTGCCTCTTCCTCCCTTGCTTCTCTACAGGACTTTCTTCCTGCTCTTTTTGCAGGCCTTTCGAGGATATCGTCCTTCGAGGAGATGGGGGAGTCTATTGTCTTCTTTCTAGCTATGTCTATGTATGTGGGATAAGGGGAGATTTCAGGGGTTACTACTGGTTGCCCTTCTTCCTCGCTACCTTTTCCAATGGGGGAAAGCTTCGATTGGTCACTACTATCATTATTTATTTATGATGCTTTATTGGGCTCTACGTTTTGAGTTCCTGCTATCAATGAGGGGATGGAGCTCCCAGTCCCTTGATCTTGCCTAGCTGGCGGGCATTTGTTCTCTTTTGCAGATCCTTTTCCTCGGGGTTTTTCTAGCCCTATTTTCTGCATTGTGGTCCATTGATCGAATTTCGAGTTTTCACTTTCTTCAGCGATTTTTTTTTTGCAGTGCCTTGCGAAATGGTCGTAGCCATGGCAGTTCCGGCATTTGAAAGGTAGTTGTTCGTAATCTAGTTCCTGAATGTGATTCCAATCTGCGATGGTTAGGTTTATTGCTTCTGGCAGCCCGACTTCCAGATCCACCTCCACACATATGCATGCACAGGAATACTGATCTTTTCTCACTACTTGATCTATATACCTTCCTAATGAGTTTCCAATGGTTTGCAGAGATTTTTGATTCCAGCAACACAGAGGAAGGTGGGGAAGTCGAACCCACACTGGGACACCAGAAGGCATGTCTTGTGCAGGGTCAAAGTTAGGAGTCCATTTGTTTAGGTATAGTCCTTGAGGCCCCACAAAGTACGGGTCATTTCTGAAAATGAGACTTTTGTCTTTTTTGTTTTCAAAAACAAAAACAAAGAAACCTTTCCCTACAAAATGGCTTTTGATCCCTTCTAAGATAAGGTGAGACTAGTTCCTCTGAACCCAGCCCTCCACAGCTTTGGGCGAGGGCCAGAGGCAGATAAACTGACCAATAAGCCCTCTGTCAGCCAGATTAAGAGCAGATCTACATGTTTCTTCAACCGGCAGCGCCACTGAAGGGATGCAGTCAAGCTTCTTCACGAAATTTTGTTGTCTCTCGGTAAGAGATCTCTTGTTCCCACCTACAACAAGTCTCTGAAAGGATATTACATCTGGATGGGGGAGGAGTGGTTCAACACCCCCATCAGCATCCATGGCGGCTGGGGCCACAGAGAAGGAGACGTGAAATCAAGGGCAGCACAAGCTAGGTTAGGTTGCGGCAGCAATCTTTTTGTTTCGTGAAGCATAAGATATTTACAATTTTAGAATCTTTCATACAATTACAATTACAATCATTTCACAGTAATACAATTAAAATTTTACAAATATTTTACATACAATTACAATTACAATTATAATTTTACAATTTCACGTACAGTTACAATTACAATTTTAGAATTTCACATACAATTACAATTACAATTTTAGAATTTTACATAAAATTTACAATTACAATTACAATTTTACAATTTTACATAAATACCATACAATTACAATTTTATAATTTTACATACAATTACAATTTTACAATTTTACATATATACAATTACAATTACAATCATTTCACAATAAATTAAATATTACAATTACAATTACAATAATTTCACAATAAATTAAATATTACAATTACAATTAAAATTTTACAAATATTTTAAATACAATTACAATTAAAATTACAAATACAATTACAATTACAATTTTATAATTTTACATACAATTAGAATTACAATTACAATTTACAATCTTACATATATACAATTACAATTACAATCATTTCACGATAAATTAAATATTACAATTACAGTTAAAATTTTACAAATATTTTACATACAATTAAAATTAAAATTTCAATTACAATCACGACATAATATTTAATAAATATCATGATTTAATATTAAATTAAATAAACATCACAATCATGATAACCATCGTACAAACATCATATTCGACTAAAAAGCACATTCAAATCCGCTAACATCATCTAATCATTGTGATCACAATCATCTATTAAAACACAATTAGCATTGTATAACATCATCACAAAACAAACATCAAATATACATCTCATGTCAAATAACTGCTATCACATACACATCTATCTACAAGCTGCACATTAAATGAACATATCTAACATGACCTAACAATATACACATCATGATGATCACCAACATGTAAATTAAGTACAACTGCAACATGAACATAAAATAAATGGACCATATATATATATATATATATATATATATATATATATATATATATATATATATATATATATATATATATATATATATATATATATATATATAATGTCAAAAAGATACAACTGTAATATAAATGTCAAATATACATATGTCAAAGATACAACTGTAATATAAATGTCAAATATCAGCTGGTGGTACATCATCAATAGTAGTAATAGTCGAGGCCTGCTCAGTCAATGGTGCAGCCTCGACAAGCTCAGATAGATGTCGATCATCACATGCCTGCTAATCTGGTGGTGCCTCATGCTGATCAGGATCAACTGTCGGCTACTCATGATCATGAGTACTGTTGGATGCTGCAGGTTGCTGAATCAACATTGATGGTCCAGCCTACTCTCCATCATGACTGATAGTCGATGCTGGAGGCAGCTCATCTGCGGCGCAAGGTGAAGGATGATCACTCCCCTAATCGTGATCATCATATGATGCATCGATGCTCGCGGACTATCGACATACTGCGTCTCGACCACATCTACGTCGAAGGGCCCTCCTCAACCACATAACTAAGCTCGTAGCCCCTATGACATGATGCATCAGGGTGAACATGTCACGCAGCATGCCTTTCCACATATGTACCAGCCTAGCATTGGCATGTATCTCTGTCATAGTGGTGGGCCTGACTCCTGTTGGTGTCCCGTGTTTTGATAGTTTGGAAAATCAAAAGACAAGGCAACATCAGAACTAATCTTTAGAGTCCCAGGATCTAGTCCTCCTGTTCTCAGAGAGGGATCTCTCGAATTTTTGTTTGCAAAGGTTTATCTTGTGTGCTTAGAATATGGATTTTATACTATTTATTAAGTGCAGGTGTTTGTTTGTTTGTTTGGGTGGGTTGACATAGCAGAAAATGAGAAATCTAGGAAAGATATACAGAATGGAGAAACATCTGGTTCATTGGGAAATGGATTCAAAAAGAGGTCATAACATACTCATCAATGGATATGGGATATCAGAGGGCAAATCTAACTTGGCCATAGGATCCTTTGGTTTTTGGAATGAGATGGACATCAATGATTTGGAAAGAGAAATTTAATTCTCAACAAAGGGAATTGGGAAACACAATTTGAACAATAAAGAGCTTTCTGATAGATAGGGCTAACCATGAATTCTACAAATCACACCTTTAAGCAAACAATGATTCCAAAAAAATTTTTAAAGAGAAATCTCAGATTCAGGGAACACCCTATTTCCTCAAAGATTTTATTTCAAATGACTTAGAAAACATAAAAGATTCACTGAAAATTGCGGTCATAGAAGAGGGAACACCTAACACATCTATGATTACAACTATAAAGACCTTTGAGACAACTGTTAAAGCAAGGACAAAGGGCAAGATCAGAACAGACCTCCTTGATTCACTGTAAGCAAGAAACTTCAAAGGGCGACTTCAATAACAGTTTTTAAGTGGTAGCAAACAAGCAGGGAAAACCATAAATCATGCTGAAACCAACAATTCGAAATATTAAGGAAATAAACGAGCATGGAGACTAAATAGAGATATTAAAGACTAAAATACTTCAGCAGAAGAAAACACAAAACAGTGAAGGATGAACAGGTCTAAGGTGCTTCCAGGAGTCATTTCTTAGCCTAAAACTTTCAACCTACTATAGTAAGAAGTTATGGAACATAATGAAAAAAAGGGAAAAAAATTAAATAGTTCAGAATACTTCACCAACAGCCAAGCTCATGGATCCAATGATAGAGCCTTCTCAGTCACAAGCATGCAAAAATATCATCAGGGCTTCCGAGACTTCAATTTCTTCTTCAACTTCAACAGACTATGTATTATTTCAAAGAGTTTCAATATTACAGCTAGTGATTAACCAACAACCAACCCCTATCTCATCTTCTTCAGAAGTATTTATAGAAGAAATGAGGAGGTGGAATGGGATAAAATATCTTATAAGTTCAATTAATACAATTTACGGTCTCTCGGCCTTTGAGGGGCTTAATGGAGAACATTCTGATATTTTTCCTATATTAATTAGTTTATATTAACTATCAAGCTTGCTGGAAAGAATTTGTTGACTTTAAGGCTCTTCGTTATCCTCATAATAACTTCTGCTGTCATTTTACAATAAGTTCCTTTGGTTGAATTAACTGTTCAGCCGCATTGATGCAAATTCTCCAGGTCTGGTCATAACTCAGCCTCTTTTTGATTACTTTGAGGCTGTAGGTGGCTCTGTGGTAGCTGGGGGATTCAATTTTCCCCTGATGTGGCAGCGTAGGCTCTTTGAACTGATAGATATTAGTATTTTAACCTAAAAACACCTTTAATATACTTGAATTATGTGTTTTAGGCTTAACGAAGCCTAATCTTTGTCTTCTGGTCTTCAAACTTTCTTTGATCGTGAATCAGGTCTTTGATTTAGTCGAATAAATGGCCTAATCCCTCCAAAATGTGTTAACAGTCTTCAAATATTTTCCACTTTGATTCCATGATGTCGGTCTGATACTCTTTGATTATATTAATCTTCACTGTGTCTTATTGATGTGCAGGTCGTGCAGGGCTCTTATGGCATCACTGCCTCATGAAGAAATGACGAGACATGGAGTAGAGCCCCGCGAGTGGTTTCCTTTGATAAATCAAAGGCATGGAAAAATTATTTCCCGGCCCTCGGCTTTCTTCCTTTATAATGGAAAAAACCATTGAAACCTGCAAAATAAACAAAAAATTATGAAATCCTGCGTTTTTAGGTTTAACTACTTCAGAGGGCGTCGGGAGAGAGTGTGGTCGTTGGATGGCAACATCCAACGGTGGAGATCTGCGTAGAAGAGGTTAAAAAGGAGAGCGGAAGGATATATGAGTCGGATCCGTCGATCTGCAGAGATCGACAGTTAGGAGTGATCCGGGACGCAAAATGGAAAAATAGCAAAAATAGAAAGGAAAACAGGTTAAAAACCTTAGGCGGAGGGAAGAATGAATTAGAGATCAAATGGGTTTCGGAAAAAACATGAGCCGTCGGATGTGACTAGACTCACAGAGATCGACGGCGGATATTAAATTGGGAGATCGGCGATCGGGGCGAACAAACAAATACGCCCAATGAAAAATTGTGATGCAATGTAGCGCGGATCGTTGATCTAAGGACGAGATCAACGGTGGAGAATGAATCGGGGGACTGGCCGATTGGAGGGAACAAACATATGCAGCGATTGAAAGTTGCAATGTGATTTTGCGCGGATCGTTGGATCGAAGGATTAGATCAACGGTCGGGATTGTTTCAACTTTCGCACCGGCGGAAACCCTTTAAAACATAGGAAAATCCAACATTTTAATAAAAACAAAGGTTTTTATGGTATGGGCGGGATGTATATATATATGATAGCTAGGTGCCCGTTTGCGGGGCCTTTTGATGTATGAAACGCAAATAGGCCTAGGGCTGTATGTATATGGGGGCCAATCACATTGGAGTTTTTCGGGCCCAGTCTTTCAATCAACCCATTTGTGAATTTCTCCGATGCGATTGCGTGATCGGGTATTTTCAATCTAACCATTTTTATATTAGCACGTGACTTTAGTATGTTAGATCAAAACTTTGGAAAAAGGGTTTTAGTATTTTCAAAGGAAAAAATGGATCGAGCATGATTTATTCAATGGTTTTAGCACCCGATGGCGGGCCCACGGGTTATATGAAACGATAATGCGATCGGAGTTTATAAACCCGGGGCTTAATCGCATCGGAGTTTTTGTAATGGCAACAGACTTGTGCACTTGGAAATTTTGCGATGCGATTAAGTGCCTTGTGGGCCTAGCGCCTGGTTTCAAGGTGTGGGCATGTGGGGGAAGTGGTTTAAAGACTTAGCCCAAGCGGGCTTAAGTCCTTAGTGATAAAAACTTGTTTTTTATGAATTTTTTCATGGTTTTCAAAGGAAACGAGGGTTTCGAAATAGTTTTAAAATGAGTCTTAAATTAAGGAAAAATGTTTTTCATGAATGGAAGAAGGAGAAATCATGAAAAATAGAGGAATTATATGGAGAAAAAAGGGGAGAAAATGAAGGTTAGTTTTGAGTCGGGGAAGGGGAAAAAATGATGGTTTTGCAGCAGTCTTTCTCTTGGAATTTTTAGCAGGATTTCTGAGTATTGAAATGGGGACAATAGTGGAGATTTGGACAGAGTCATGAAGCCTTCAAGAGTCTTCAAGAGCCAACACTTTTTGCAATAAAATCTGTTCCTTGAAGGCTCCAAAAATGATTTAGCCACCTTTTGGTATAACAAATTTATAGGTGGCTAACAATGGCTCCACTTGGGGATGGTGTCTTCCTGAAGGCATCAAGAAATTCAGACTTTGCATTCTCTGGGAGGCTGACCTGTGCCTGATCCATTGAGATACCCTTCCTTTGCTGAGGTGATCTTGCTCTGAAAACATATTACCAGCCATAAAAACAATGGTTCTTTCATCAACAAGCTTTCTACCTACCCAGTCCTACTGATCTAACATTTTTTCTTCTTAGAGTGCACTTGGATTGGCAAACTCTCTTACAACATTTTATTCTTTTTTAAAGCAAAAAATCTAATCTAGTTCTACTTCTTATTTATCCATGGACTCAGATTAAGCATTTGATCCCATATGCTTCTCTACCTAATCTACTAATCTGTTAGGATTAAACAGTCTAACATATTTTTATTCTCTAATTGCTAAAGTAGAAATTAAAAAGCATACAAGTCAGGATTGAATAGTCTAGCTTGATGTTGATCTATGGCATAAAAACAAGCTGCACATAGATTATTATTTGCAGAAAATTAAATCAAAATGATGAAGGATTAAGATCTGAAAATTCAAAGCACTTCCTTTATCCTTTTACAGCTCTGATTTGACCCTTATTTGAACTGCTTCTTCCTTACTCTCTGGTTCATATTTTCAGCTTTTTTAGAACCAGATTTTAACATCCTTTGACTCAGAATTTGAAACAGATTTGAGTCATTATCCCTTTGAAATTTTAGGTTCAGTTTTTAAAGCATGTTCGAACCTTTAATTTTTATCCTAATCTATCTACTGATAAGCCAAGATTAAACAGTTTGGCAGATCAAATTCACTATCCTATCAGCAGAAAATTTAAAACTAATTAGTCAAGATTTAAACAGTTTGACTAACTAGAAGTGTGTTTGGCAGGAGTGGCATTTGAGCTTGCACACTTTCAGAATTTGTTTCTCTTTTTTGGTACGGGGCCATACCTTTATTGTTTTTACAATCTTCCCTCTTTTCTCTCTTTCATTGTTTTTGTATTTTTTTATTTTTCCAACTTTGAATGAAATGGTTAGACTATGATATTTACCAAAAAACAAAAAAACAAAAGCTTTAAAACTCAATATTCTTGGCAGAAGTAATGTTTGAGCATCCTGCCATTGACAGGACCTCCATACAGATCTTCTCCATTCAATTCTTTTAGGAAAAATGCATTGTGACCCCTCTCAGCATGAATAATATAGGGGCCCTTCCACAAGTTCTCAAACTTTCCATGTTTTCCCTTCTCTTCTCTTCTTGAATCCCATTTAAGAACGACATTTCCAAATTGGAAATTGTTTTCCTTAGTCCGCTTATCAAATAGTTTCTTCATATTTTCTTGGACTAACTGTGTTATCTCATAAACTTCTTCTCTGGTCTGTTGTAAATGGATTGTTTGGTTGATCCTTCTCTGCATATCATTCTCTTCAATCTGCACTTCTTGAAGGAGTTTCATGACTGGAACTCCCAATGAGGTAGGAAAAACTGCATCCATGCCATAAACTAACTAATAGGGGGACATATTTATTGATTTCTTTGTAGTTAACCTATCAGCCCACAAGGCATGAACCAACTTACTGTGCCATGATTTCTGATTTTGTTCCAACAGTTTTTTAATGATATTGATGAGGCTCTTGTTGGAAGATTCAGCTAATCCATTTCCTTGGGGATAATAAGCAGTGGAATGGCCCAAGGTTATGGGTATTTGTAACAGAAATCAACCATCTTCTTAGATTTAAAAGCAGCAGCATTGTCTGTTATGATTTTTCTGGGACAACCAAATCTGGATAGGATATTTGTTTCAAGGAAATTGATAATGACAGAGTCATTAGCATTTCTGGAGGGTATAGCTTCTATCCACTTGGTAAAGAAGTCAGTGGCTGTGAGGATCCACTTATGTTGAGCTGAAGAGGATGGGTTAATTTCCCCAATGAAGTCTAAACACCATTGTTGAAAAGGTGCCTCAACTCTGATGGGATGTAAGGGTAAGGGAAGGAGTTTTCTTTTGCCATCAAAGATTTGACACTTATGGCAAGACATGACCAACTTTTGAGTGTCTGGGAAAAGGGTAGGCCAATAGTAACCAGATCTCATAATTTTGTTTGATGTGGCCTTCCAGTAGAGGTGTCCTCCACATTCTCCGTCATGCAACTCATGCATGATTTTTCCTGCATCATCTTCAAGTAAACATTTAAGCAAAATTCCAATATAATTTTTCCAATATAATACTCCATCTAATATGCAAAAACTCAAAGCTTTTTGGTTCAAAAATCTAGCTTTAGTTTTAAACAGAGAAGGAGGGGCATTTAAATATAAAAGCACATAAACGATGTCAGCATACCAAGGAGAATTTAGAAAATTTTCTTCAATAAAAGGAGCAGTGGATTCTTCTATTTCTTCCAACACATCTACCATATTTATGTCAAGTGCTTGGAATTTAGACTCAACCATAAGTTTTGCTAATCCTTGCCCTTTAACTAGTTTGGTGGGCCTAATTTCTAAGTCATATTCAAGAATAGTTGCAATCCATTTTCCCCTTTTACCATCAGGGTCTTGACTTAGAATGTCCTTGACAACAGTATGTGGAACAAAAGCAATTATGTGAGAGTGTAAAATATAGACCCTAAAGTCTTTTAAAGCTTTCACTAATGCTAAGGCTTGTTTCTCCATGATGTTATATTTGAGAGGAGCATCTCTTAAGGCCTTACTAAAGAAAGATATTGGTTGTTCCTGCCCCAAGTCATTCTTTTGGAGTAAAACTGCAACTATTGTATGCTCAGATGCAAAAGAAAAGATGTAAAAGCCTTTGGTAAAATCTGGACTAATCAGGACTGGTGTTTGAGTAAGAGCTTGTTTAACTAGTTCGAATGATTGTTTAGCTGGTAAAGTCCATTTTACACTGACATATTTCTTAAGCATGTTTGTAATGTTTTTTAATAGCTCAGCAAGGTTAGGGATGAACCTTCTCAGAAAATTAATCTTTCCAATGAAAGATTGTAATTCTTTGAGGCTTCTTGAATGGCTGATCTGCAATATGCCATCTATCCTTGTAGGGTCAATTTTGATTCCCTCTTCTGAAATTATATGGCCAAGAATTTTACCTTCTTGGAGACCAAAGAGTTTCTTCTTGGGATTCAATGACAAGCCAAATTTCCTACACTTCTCAAAAACTTTTCTTAGGTGAATCAGATGTTCTTCATCGGTTTTTGAGAAAACGGTTATGTCATCAAGGTAAATGATTATGAAATAGCCAATATCTTCAGAGAAGGATATGTCCATGGCCCTTTGGAAAGTGGCCCCTGCATTCATTAATCCGAAAGGCATTTTGACATACATAAAGGTGCCCCAAGGTGTGGTAAAAGCAGTTTTGATTTGATCACTTGGGAGCACTAACACCTGGTTGTAACCTGAGAACCCATCTAAGAGGGAAATCCTTCTAGACCCAACTACCCTTTGAAGTATATGGTCCATCTTGGGCAAGGGGTAGTTGTCCTTTAAAGAGGCTCTATTTAAATTTCTAAAGTCAATACAGAGCCTAATTTCCCATGTTTTCTTTCTAATAGAAACTAAGTTTGATATCCACTCTAAAAATGTAATGGGTACAATGATTCCAGCATCATGCATTTTTTTAATTTTTGCCTTAACTAAATGGATTAAAAGGGGGTTTATTCTCCTCAGTTTTTGTTTAAAAGGCTTTTGATTCTCCTTCAAAGGAATTTTATGCTGGATGATGCTAGTATCGTATGATTTTGGGTCTTTGTATCCCCACGCAAAAACATCTTTGAACTCTTTGAACAGCTCTATGTACTGCAGTTTTATGTGAGCCGAGAGAGTGCTGGACAGCTTGATCATCTTGGGTTCTGCTGGACTGCCTATGTTATGCTCTTCTATGTTTGTTTCCACAGGCTCTATTATCGGTTCTTTGGCTACATCGTTAAAATCAAAAAGGTGTTCTAAAGGTGCTAGACCTCTTGGAATTTTATCATTTTTGCATTGTAAAACCTCCAAGTCTTCTTGGTCTGTGTTGTCAGCTATCTCTGCTTCAAAAGGATTTTCATAATGATTTATATCAGCAGTATATGTCATTTCAACTTCTGGGATTTGTTCAATACACAAACAGTTTTCTTTATGGCTGGTTTCTGATAACGGTATGCTGAAATTGCTTTCTGACTTCAAGAAATCATCTATGTGTTTATCAGAATCAAACACTTGCCAGTGATCTTCATTATCGGGCATGGCAGGCCTGTGTTTTACCTTCACACTGAGTTTTTCATTTATCTGAGGTATTTGGCAATTGCTGGCATTGAAAGCGAGTTCATTTGCTAGATGATTCAGTTCGCTTGGAATGAAAATAAGTTCATACTTCTCAAAGGTTTTTAATAGATCAAGGGCAGTGTTTCGATATTCCCTAAGTCTTGGGTTTTTAGCTGAGTATTCTCCTTTGATTTGTCTTATGATAAGTTCAGAATCTCCTAAGATTGATATCCTTTGGGCTTCTAACTGTTTAAGCAGTTGTAAGCCTAGGAGAAGTGCTTCATACTCAGCAATATTGTTAGTGCATGGGAAATCCAATTTGTATGAAAAAATATGTTTTGTATTTTGAATCCACACACCTGCTCCTGCACTTGTTTTGTTACAAGATCCATCAAAGTTTATTCTCCAAAGTATGTCATTCCTATTTTCATTTTCTTGTTGTTGTTGATTGGTAATGTTTTGAATTTGATTTAAGGGAAGATTTGATTGTTCTAGTGAACCGACTGGGTCCATGTTTTCCTCATCTGGCTGAGTGATTTCATCTTGGTTACATAAGATAAAGAAATATAAACTTGATTGAATAGAATATATTGGATATTTGTTTGGTTTTTCTATGTTGCTCACCATGTACTTCATGTGGGATTCCCTGTATAGTCTTATGTTTTGGTTAAAAACAGGGATGGTGGCATAAGACATGTCCATTTGAAGGCTCCCCTGAAGTTTGGCTTCCCAAGATCTGGATAAGAGCATGCCATACTTAGGGGGAATGTCAGCTACAACTATGTCCATGACTAAACTCTTTGCAGGGATTTGGGCTAAGTTAACACACATATCTTTGATTAAACCCAAACACTTGACTCTTCTTGAGTCAAAGGAATACAAGTCTTTGTATGGCTTAGTAATTTCTAAGCCTAAGCTTTCCATCACTACTTTGGGCATTAGATTCTGTGAAGCTCCCGAGTCTAACATAGCATTGTGTAAAATTTTCTCATGTATGTTCAAGCTAACATAGAAGGGAGGGACAACTCCTTCTTGGTATTTTCCTTCAACTTCTGGACCAAACAACAACTCAGGTTTGTCATCTGTCAAGTTTAAAGTGTTTGTATCACTTCCTAAGTTCAAAGCTTTCAAAACCTGGTTTTTATACACCTCTTGGCTTACTAGCTCAGCTAGGGGGATGGTAATTTTTATCTTAGCAATCTCCCCCTCAAGGCTTAAAGGAATAATTGACTTGTTTGTATTTACATTTGTTTTCTCAATTGAATTCTTTTCAGCAACTTTGATTTGTTGAACCTTGTTTAGACTGGTAATTGGGATAGTTTTATTAGGACCACTAGCTGAAGTGCTAGGGGTACTCTGTTCAACATTTGGCTGAAAACCTTTATCTTTGTTTAAGTCTGGTTTCTTGGTCAAAATGTTGGTTTTTTCTGTTGTCTTTTTGGGCTAAGTTTCTGTGTTTTTCTTGAAATCAGTGTTAGTGTTTTTATCTTTTGAATTATCTATGCTTCCCTTGCTCCTAAGATCATATTGTTTGTGTACCTCCATGATTGCATTTTCAAAACCCAATCTATAGTCATCAGAATCTTCATAGGTGTTTGTATTTTGATCATAAGAGAAGAAATATTGTTCTTCCTCAGTGAGGAAAACATCATCCCCGCTGTCTGATCCAATCAAGTTTACATGAGATTCTTCCAACCTTTCAAACTCCCTATCTTCCTCATATTCATCTACATAGTTCTATTGAAAGGGAGGTCTAATCTGTTGGTCACTTTATTTTTGCTTATCTTGATTGTTGTCTCTTCTATAATTCTGATTTATATTTCTGTTTTGATTTTTTTGAGGTTGTGTTCTCTCAAGTATGCTCATCCTTTTCATGATCTCTTCCAACATCTGTTCTTTTTTTGAGCTAGATGTGGAGGGTGTAGTGTCATCTTTATAAGTTACTCTCTTCTCTGATCTCAACCTATTTCTTTTCTCAATTATGTTTTCTTCTACGCTCACAGCTCCTTTCTGCATGTCTTCTAAGGTTGAGTAATCCCTCTCTCTTAACTGATACATCATGTCTACATCAAGGCCTTCGGGATATCTTACTAAGGCCATGCCTTGAGGAGGCTTCATGTGAGGTGGAAGAGCATTGTAAATGCTATTAAACCTAGTGGAGTAGTCAGGAATACTCTCTCCTTGATTTCTCTTGAGGCTGCTATATTCTGCTAGTATTTGGAGAGGATTCTTTTTGAGTTCCCATTTGTTGATAAATGTTTGATGCAAGGCAGGGAGATAATTTGTGCTATTAGGAGGTAATTTTTTGAAGCATTTCTTTACATCTCCTCCTAAACTCTGGGCGAATATCCTCATCTTCACAGTTTCTTATTCTATCTCCATGTAATCAAATGCTCTTCCATCCTATCTATATGATGTTGGGCTGTTGTAGACTCTTTTCTAGTGAAGTGAGGGATTTTAGATTGGTAATCATTTGGTAAGGGAAGTAGAGTTTGTGGTAACACTAATGGGGCATACCATGTTGCCATGGCTGGAAATAAGGGTGGATTTAGAGTAGTGAAAGTGGGTTGAACAGGAGTGTTTTGCACAGTATTATGAATTGGAGTGGAAGAAATACTTGGGCCAGCAAACTGATTTTGAGCAGACTTGTTATGGAAAATACTAAAGTGATGAAGAAGCTGGGAATCAGCAGTAGTGGAAGGTGAGGCTTCTCTACTAAGGCTTCTCTACAACTGTAATATAAATGTCAAATATCAGTTGGTGGTACATCATCAATAGTAGTACTAGTCGAGGCCTGCTCAGTCAATGGTGCAGCCTCGACAAGCTCAGATAGATGTCGATCATCACGTGCCTGCTGATCTGGTGGTGCCTCATGCTGATCAGGATCAACTGTCGGCTACTCATGATCATGAGTACTGTTGGATGCTGCAGGTTGTTGAATCAACATGGATGGTCCAGCCTACTCTCCATCATGACTGATGGTCGATGTTGGAGGCTGCTCATCTGCGGCGCGAGGTGAAGAATGATCACTCCCCTGATCGTGATCATCATATGATGCATCGCTGCTTGCGGACTGTATACATACTGTGTCTCGACCACATCTATGTCGAAGGGCCCTCCTCAACCGCATAACTAAGCTCGTAGCTCCTACGACATGATGCATCATGGTGAACATGTCACGCAGCATGCCTTTCCACATCTGTACTAACCTAGCATTGGCATGTATCTCTCTCATAGTGGTGGGCCTGACTCCTGTTGGTGTCCCGTGTTTTGATAGTTTGGAAAATCAAAATACAAGGCAACATCAGAACCAATCTTTAGAGTCTCAGGATCTAGTCCTCCTATTCTCAGAGAGGGATCTCTCGAATGTTTGTTTCCAAAGGTTTATCTTGTGTGCATAGAATATGGATTTTAGACTAGTTATTAAGTGCAGGTGTTTTTTTGTTTGTTTGGTTGGGTTGACATAGCAGAAAATGAGAAATCTAGGAAAGATATACAGAATGGAGAAACATATGGTTCATTGGGCAATGGAGTCAAAAAGAGGTCATAACATACTCATCAATGGATATGGGATATCAGAGAGAAAATCTAACTTGGCCACAGGATCCTTTGGTTTTTGGAATGAGATGGACATCAATGATTTGGAAAGAGAAATTTAATTCTCAACAAAGGGAATTGGGAAACACAATTTGAACAATAAAGAGCTTTCTGATAGATAGGGCTAACCATGAATTTTACAAATCACACCTTTAAGCAAACAATGATTCCAAAACAACTTTTAAAATGAAATCTAAGATTCGGGGAACACCCTATTTCCTCAAATATTTTATTTCAAATGACTTAGAAAACATAAAAGATTCACTGATAATTGCGGTCATAGAAGAGGGAACACCTAACACATCTATGATTACAACTATAAAGACCTTTGAGACAACTGTTAAAGCAAGGTCAAAGGGCAATATTAGAACAGACCTCCTTGATTCACTGTAAACAAGAAACTTCAAAGGGAGACTTCAATAACAGTTTTTAAGTGGCAGCAGACAAGCAGGGAAAACCATAAATCATGCTGAAAACAACTATTCGAACTATTAAGGAAATAAACAAGCATGAATACTAAAGAGAGATATTAAAGACTCTAAAATAATTCAGTAGAAGAAAACACAAAACAGTGAAGGATGAACAGGTCTAAGGTGCTTCCAAGAGTCATTTCTTAGCCTAAAACTTTCAACCTACTGTAGCAAGAAGTTAAGGAACATAATGAAAACAAGGGAAAAACATTAAACAGTTCAAAATACCTCACCAACAGCCAAGCTCATGGATCCAATGATAGAGCCTTCTCAGTCACAAGCATGCAACAATATCATCAGGGCTTCTGAGACTTCAATTTCTTCTTCAACTTCAACAGACTATGTATTATTTCAGAGAGTTTCAATATTACAGCTAGTGATTAACCAACAACCAACCCCTGTCTCATCTTCTTCAGAAGCATTTATAGAAGAAATGAGGAGGTGGAATGGGATAAAATATCTTCTAAGTTCAATTAATACAGTTTACGGTCTCTCGGCCTTTGAGGGGCTTAATGGAGAACATTCTGATATTTTTCCTGTATTAATTGGTTTATATTAACTATCAAGCTTGGTGGAAAGAATTTGTTGACTTTAAGGCTCTTCGTTATCCTCATAATAACTTCTGTTGCCAGTTTACAATAATTTCCTTTGGTTGAATTAACTGTTCAGCCGCATTGATGCAAATTCTCCAGGTCTAGTCATAACTCGGCCTCTTTTTGATTACTTTGAGGCTGTAGGTGGCTCTCTGGTAGCTGGGGGATTCAATTTTCCCCTGATGTGGCAGCGTAGGCTCTCTGAACTAATAGATATTAGTATTTTAACCTAAAAACACCTTTAATATACTTGAATTCTGTGTTTTAGGCTTAACGAAGCCTAATCTTTGTCTTCTGGTCTTCAAACTTTCTTTGATCGTGAATCAGGTCTTTGATTTAGTCGAATAAATGGCCTAATCCCTCCAAAATGTGTTAACAATCTTCAAATATTTTCCACTTTGATTCCATGATGTCGGTCTGATACTCTTTGATTATATTAATCTTCACTGTGTCTTGTTGATGTGCAGGTCGTGCAGGGCTCTTATGGCATCACTGCCTCATGAAGAAATGACGAGACATGGAGTAGAGCCCCGCGAGTGGTTTCCTTTGATAAATCAAAGGCATAGAAAAAGTCTTTCCCGGCCCTCGGCTTTCTTCCTTTATAATGGAAAAAACCATTGAAACCTGCAAAATAAACAAAAAATTATGAAATCCTGCGTTTTTAGGTTTAACTACTTCAGAGGGCGTTGGGAGAGAGTGTGGTCATTGGATGGCAACATCCAACGGTGGAGATCTGCGTAGAAGAGGTTAAAAAGGAGAGCGGAAGGATATATGAGTCGGATCCGTCGATCTGCAGAGATCGACAGTTAGGAGTGATCCGGGACGCAAAATGGAAAAATAGCGAAAATACAAAGGAAAACAGGTTAAAAACCTTAGGCAGAGGGAAGAATGAATTAGAGATCAAATGGGTTTCGTAAAAAACATGAACCGTCGGATGCGACTAGACTCACAGAGATTGACGGCGGATATTAAATCGGGAGATCGGCGATCGGGGCGAACAAACAAATACGCCCGATGAAAAATTGCGATGCGATGTAGCGCAGATCGTTGATATAAGGACGAGATCAACGGTGGAGAATGAATCGGGGGACTGGCCGATCAGAGGGAACAAACATATGCAGCGATTGAAAGTTGCAATGCGATTTTGCGCGGACCGTTGGATCGAAGGATTAGATCAACGGTCGGGATTGTTTCAAATTTCGCATCGGCTGAAACCCTTTAAAACATAGGAAAATCTAACATTTTAATAAAAACAAATGTTTTTATAATATGGGCGGGATGTATATATATGATATCTAGGCACCCGTTTTCGGGGCCTTTAGATGTATGAAACGCAAATAGGCCCAAAGCTGTATATATATGGGGGCCAATCGCATCGGAGTTTTTTGGGCCCGGTCTTTCAATCACACCATTTGTGAATTTCTCTGATGCGATTGCGCGAACTGGTCTTTTCAGTCTAACCATTTTTATATTAGCACGTGACTTTAGTATGTTAGATCAAAACTTTGGAAAAAGGGTTTTTAGTATTTTCAAAGGAAAAAATGGATCAGGCATGATTTATTCAATGGTTTTAGCACCCGATGGCGGGCCCACGGGTTATATGAAACGATAATGCGATCGGGGTTTATAAACCTGGGGCTTAATCGCATCGGAGTTTTTGTAATGGCAATAGACTTGTGCACTTGGAAATTTTGCGATGCGATTAAGTGCCTTGTGGGCCTAGCGCCTGGTTTCAGGGTGTGGGCATGTGGGGGAAGTGGTTTAAAGACTTAGCCCAAGGGGGCTTAAGTCCTTAGTGATAAAAAAAAAAAATTTATGAATTTTTTCATGGTTTTCAAAGGAAACAGGGGTTTCGGAATAGTTTAAAAATGAGTCTTAAACTATGGAAAAATGTTTTTCATGATTGGAAGAAGGAGAAATCATGAAAAATAGAGGAATTATATGGAGAAAAAAGGGGAGCAAATGAAGGTTAGTTTTGAGTGGGGGAAGGGGAAAAAATGATGGTTTTGTAGCAGTCTTTCTCTTGGAATTTTTAGCAGGATTTTTGAGTATTGAAATGGGGACAGTAGTGGAGATTTGGACAGAGGCATGAAGCCTTCAAGTGTCTTCAAGAGCCAACATGTTTTGCAATAAAATATGTTCCTTGAAGGCTCCAAAAGTGATTTAGCCACCTTTTGGTATAACAAATTTATAGCTGGATAACAACTCCCACCTTCACAAATAGTGCACAGAGTTGGTAGCCCAACTCCATACTCAATCTAATATCAGGCCTACGCCTAGCAAAAGGCGATACCGGCGCACCATGAGGACCAGGTCTGTCTACACCGGCCTTATCCTCAGCATCTGCCATATCCTGATCGTCGTCAGGATCTACACCTGGATCATTTGGTGGCGGTGGCATCTCGTCGCCATCAAATGACCCAATGTCTGAAAATATATATATAAGTACACAACAATAATTAGAGAATTTAATAAAAACAAGTTAAAGAACATGTTAGAATAAATTTAAATAAAACAGTAATATTACCTCTATCATCCAGCGGCTCATCATCTGTGAAGAGGATATTGGCACAGCCTCGCCAATCCAAACCAGCATACGGATAGGGGATTAGAACGAAGGGATGCTCATCAATAATAGCTAACAACTCTAGTGCATCAAGTGATATCCTCGCAGAAAACTCTGACTCGCCCCTCTTGGGCATCATCTGCCCCCACATTTGCATCCGTACATGCAGCATCGGCCTACTAGGCTATCGAAAAAAAGTAGGCCTCGTCTCTGGAAACCTATCAAAAAATAAACAAAATAGCTCTGAAGCAAAAGGGAAGTTCACCCTCCCTTGTGCCTGAGCAGGACATCTATCTAAATCTGTACAGAACTGCTGCAAAAAAATGGCATACCACCTCACAAGTCTTCTCTCATGTAATAAAGAATCAACATAAACTAGAAGTGGGAAACTAATGCGTTGTCCATCACTGGTATGGTGTGAAATGGTCGAAATCAGTAGTGAGAGGCACCTCACCTCCTCTCCACCAAATGAAGTAATACGTAACTGACCTCCGGAGACCTGAAAATTTGAAGGAGACAATATATTTGCTCTAAGGTATCTCTAGGAGTACACCGACTGACTCCCTGCTACATAACCAACAGAGACCTCTGGGAACAATGGAAAATCCACCCCTCTCCTCAATATGCCAGCAATGAAATATATGTCCTTCTCAGTCGATGCGTACCATTGGCTAGGACCAACCCGGAAAGCCTGTAGGTGGGCATTCCACCTGCGGATAAAATGTTGCAAAAACACACCATGGCCCTTTAGGGATGTAGCCTCCTCACAGAACTTGAGGAGGCCTATCTGCCTTAAGAACCCCTGGGTGGTTGTTGTAATACGGCGAGGGTACGTATCTCTCTCCCTCTCTCGTGCCTCCCACAAGTGAACCATGTTATATTGGTCTGCATGTTGTTGTTGTTTTTCACTCTCTTCTCTCCTTTCACGATGTTGAAAGATTGGCATATTAAATACAACTTTTTTATTAAATGAGACATGTATTTAGGAATATACATATATAATGTTTTTTGAAAAAAAAAATAGTCGGTGCGCCACAAAAAATAGGCATGCACAGGTAATAATGCGTTTTTTTTTGTCGCGCACCGGATGCAGTGCACTAGAAAATTTTCAGTGCAGTGGAGGCGATGCACCTGCAAATTTTTAACACACCGCCCTCTTGGCATTGTTACAAGGTCAACGGTGTCGTGGTATAACAAACCACACTATTGACTATGTACCAGTGTCAGGAGGGCGGTGCACTAACTAAACTATACGTCCCTGGGCGTATAGTTTAGGAAGCGCACCGTCATCCTGACATCACTACATAGTCAATGGTGTGGTCGTTTACATGACCGCACCATTGACTATTTCAAGTTAGGGGTGGCGGTGCGCTAAAAAAATTACCTGCCCCAGGGCGGATATTTTCTTCAACGCATTGCATTCCCGCAATTCAACATCGTCAATGGTGCAGCCAGGTAACCAACTACAACGCACTTTTTTTAGTTTTAAAAAATCACGGTGCGTCATTTTGGTACTGCCCCGGAAACGGTGTGGATACCATTAGCATCGGTCATGGTGCATCCTGTAAATTTACAGGCAGCACCGCGACCCGGTGCGAGCCGAACATCTTGAGCGCACGGCGTGGGAAAAAAAAATTAAAATAAGGTGAATTTTAAGCTATTTTACAAAACTAATCCGCTAAAAGGTTTAATTATCAAAAAACAAGGAAAATACATGTAATTTGATCTTCGAGGAGGCATATTGGCTGTATAATTTGCAAAACTAAATTTTCCCACTGTTTTGCAAAATTCAAAATGGAGATGGTGGGTAATGGACAGCGGTAGTGTGTGCAATGTGAGAACTGATGGCAGGGCGCCTCACACAAGGTAAAGTTTCACCGGTGCTTGAGAGCTCTGGAGCACTAAAAAGTGAAAAATGCAAATTTTTGGCCGTAATTTTTTTTTTATTTAACCATGTTCTGGTGCGCGGATTTTATAGGCGCACTAGTGCGGTTTCTTAAAACCGCACCGAGTTGTTTCAGTTTTTGCGTGGGGTTTTAAGACGCATCAGTGCACAATATTCGTAAAGCACTGGTGTGCTACAGTAATGAGACGCACCGGGCGGGTTTGTACCAAGCGCACAGTGTCTCGGTGTGCCAATTTTTTGTGTGCACCGATGCTTTCTCTAGTTGAACGCACCAATGCGGTTTAGGATGATAAATGCACCGGAAGAAAAACATTCACAAAAACCTCCACCTGTCAACCTCCACTACAAATGGATGTCTAGGCTATTTTTATAAGGGGTTCCTCAAAAACATCCGCTAGAGGGTCTTTTCCTTGTAGTGCCCTGTTTCTTTGTCAAAATTACACAGAAAACGCTGAAAATTTTGTGTAGACTTGTATTCTATGACACCTAAGTTGGTGTTCAAAATTTTAACTGATAAGAAAAAAGGAACTAGTACCAAAAACCTTTTTACCTTCCCTTTATGTGTGTTGCAGCCTCAACCAGTTTATCTAAGTCAGTTTTGCTGTCAGCAACTGATGATCTGGAATTGGTTGCTCTTGTAGTTGCATCCTTCATAGTCTCTTTTTCCTCCTTAGAACCACTTTGTGTTTTTCTTCTCTTTGAGTTCTCTGAGTGATATTCTGAAGGGGTTGTGTTCTTTCTTTTCTTCATGGATTTTTCTATTTTTGAACCTTCAGATTTACCTTCAACGTCAATAACCTTTGTCATTAGGCTTGGATTATGTAGAGGCTTGGACTTAGGTCTAAACTTAATGTTGTCTCTTGTATGCCTCTTTTTGCTGCTAGAAATAGGTTTAGATTCTTCTTTCTTCTTCTTGATGGTGATGTCATATTCAGCATCGTTATGAAGTTCTTCATCTGATGGTGTAGGCCGATATTATTTCTGCAACTTTTGCTGAATATGTGCTTCTGGAATTTTCGGTAGCACCTGCGCTTTTGATTTATCTGTTGTTGCAGACCTTCCTCTTTTGTCTCTAGTAACATTAGGAAATGGAGGAACATGGGGTACTATTTTCATGGAATTGGGTTTGATTTTTTAGGAGATCTCTCCTTTTTCCACCTTTCTTTCAGCTTTGATTGCACAAAAATTCTCTTTTTTTCTCTTAGCCTTCTTATCAATGTTTTATTTTTTTCCCTTTCTATTTTTTCTTCTCCTTGCAAGCTGAAGGTTTGTTTGTGGAACTGGAAGTGAAGGTATAGGTTGGCCTGCCTTGTACAATAAAAATTGATCCCAAGTCTGGCTTCTCTTTCCCAACTCTTCTTCAACTATAACTTTGATCAAAGCTTGATGGTACAAGCTATACTTTGAAACATCAGCATGAGTCTAAATCCTTGTTGACATATTGGTCAGTATTTTCAACAAGAAAAATGTAAAATTAAATGTCTTCATCCCTGCATTATGAAAAATAAACCTCATGTGATAGAGGAATGCCATTGTATACCTCCTTTCACAAGGGAGTTATATCTTGATAAGCTTGATATCTTTTTCCCAGTCATTCTTAAGGTAGTTGCTTGGGATGTCTTTTGCCCAATTTGGATCTCTCTAATCATATTTGAGGAAGTTGTTGAGATCACCTCCTGTAATAACTTGTCCTTTGAAATGCCTTTCTCCTTCTTGGGGAAGGTTAAAGGCTTTAGCAATGGAGTCTTCATAAAACTGCAAGGTGAGGCCATAAATTGTAGCTTCATGTCCTTTAGAGTTATAAAACTCTTGAGATACTCTTGAGTGAGAGATCCCTAACCTGGTACATAGAGGATACCACCCTGACTGCATAAACAAAATTCTTATCCTCGAATTGGCATCAACCAAATCTACACCCTATGGTTCTATTCGATTTATCTTACCACATGTTTTAGTCATCTTCAGAAAAAATAAATTCTTGTGTCTCATGTAACTGATAGGTGGCAGAGCAGGAGGAGTTTTACCTTACAGGTGTGGCTTGTATTCACCTCTGGAATCTTGTCTGAAACCCAGACTCCTCAAATTATGACTCTCAGAAATTCGAATCTCAACAACTAAAACTTTGAATAAAATTCTCCTGATTTTTAGGTGGTTTTAAAACCAAAAATTTGGTTCATCACCCCATGCAAATCATCTTTCATCTTGAAAATATTCTTTACCATGATATGCACCTGTGATAATCCATCATCACCTTCAGTTGGTTGTGTTTTTCGTATGAGAACTCCAGATGGCTGGTGACAAGTGGGTTTATGACTAGCAGTCACCTCCGCAGTCTTTGTTGTTGATTGGTCAGAATTTCCGGCAGCACTGTTGTGCAACCAGCCAAACGGTTATGGAATGTAGTGTAATAACCACAATCTCTTTGATTCATAAAAACACGTACCTAAACATGCATAAAATGACTTGGAGTTTGACATGCATGACGGATTAACGGTTCATTTCATAATTGCGGATGACACATGTGTTCAACGTATATAACGACTTGACTTAAGCTAACTAACTATAATATGACACCTATCATGGGATCTAACAATATTTTAAAAATATTTGAGACGTGTTTACACTATGGCACATGGTTTAACTAAAGCGGATGAATTTTTTCATTTTATTTTTTTAAACAGAGTATGCTTCCAGAAATTCCGACAGCATCGGAATAAAACTAAAAAATACAAACAGAAAAATAAAATATTGTCTGAAAGTGTTAAAACTAGTGCTTCTGGAAATTCTGGTAGCGACCCAAAAAAAAAATTAAAATTTTGATTTTTTTGAAGTTTAATCCTAAAAATAAAACTATGAAATGAACTCATAGCTTAGCAAAGAACTATGCTAACATTTTCTCCACATGGGATAGATCTCTCTCTGCGAGGCTCTAAGAATATTTTGTAGTTTTATTGCCTTGTCATTGGGCTATGGAGTCTTATTATGAAACACACCAATATTTACAGTGAACTTAAGCTACAAACGGCCTTAGTAAAAGACTTTTTTGAGAAAGCACCCATTTAATGGGCCTCCAAATAGTTCTGCTCCATCAATATGTTGCAACTAAAAAGTGTTGTTCTGCAGAATGTTTGAGATTCTAAAAGTACCAAGCCATAAAGCATAAAATTTGGAATGCTTACCTGGATCTTGATGTTGTGCATCCTACTTCAACACTAGATCTCATATCTGAAAATCTTTTTTTTTAGTTCCTTTATCAAAAACTTTCTTTATCGCTTGTTGATATTTTCTCACCAAATCATATTGTTGTTCTTGTTTTTTCTACACTTCTATGATTTGATAAACTCTCTTGGTCATGTCATATGGCTTAGCTTCATGATCTTGCAGAAATTTAGCTATAGGAATGGCCAATTGAACTAGAAAAACAACATCAGTTCCATAAACTAATTGAAAAGGTGATGTATTAATAGATTTTTTTATTGTCACCTTGTCTGCCCATAAAGAAAACTTCAATTTTGAATCCCAAGCTTTCTTGTTTTGCTCCAACAGTTTGGTGATGATTCTTACTAAACTTTTTTTTGATGATTCAGCTAAACCATTCCCTTGAGGATAGTAAGTTGTAGAGTGAGTGAGTTGAATGCCATAATCTTCACGGAAATTTACCAATGGAGTGGCTTTAAAAGCAGTTGCATTATCTGCTACTAACCTTGATGGACATCCAAATCTAGTTATGATTCCTTCCATAAAATTAATGATAACTTTATGAGTAGCATTTGTGGTAGGTATTGCTTCAATCCATTTGGGGAAGTAATCAGTTGTAACAAGAATCCAACGATGTTGTCCACTTGAAGGTGGATGAATTTCTCCAATGAAATCTAATCCCCATTGCTGAAATGGTGCAGAAACAACTATGGGCTTGAGAGGCAAAGACTTCAAATGTTTCTTACCAGTGAAATTTTGACATTTTTCACATGCTCTCACCTTAGCACATACATCAGAAAATAAACTAGGTTAAAAATATCCATCTCTCAATATTTTGTATGCAGTAGTTCTCCAATAGTGTTGTCCTCCACACACACTATTATGCATATAAAAGATAACTTTCTTGGACTCATCTCGGTCAATGCATCTCAACAAAAATATTGTAGGATCGTTCCAATATAAACAATTATCTTTAATGCAGAATTTAACATTTTTCAGCTTCAAAGATCATACTCTGCTTTTATCATAATTTGGAGGAGGTTTAAAATGCTGCAGAAAATAAATGATGTCCTTATACCAGTTGCATTCAGAAAGATTTACATCCACTGCCATGTTGTTTATAGGTTCAGAAATATGCCATTCAAAGTTGTCATCAATGAAATTCAAGCCCAAAACTTTACAATTTTCTTCAGCTAGTAGTTTGGCTAATCCTTGATCTTTTATTAGTTTAGTAGGTTTTATCTCTAAATCAAACTCAAGAACTTTAGTAACCCACTTGTTTATTTTTCCATCAATATCAGGTTGAAGTAATATCTCTCTAACAACATATGAAGGTACATAAGCAATAACTTGAGCATGCATAATATAAACTCTAAAAGATTTCAGAACTTTCAATAATGCATAGGAATGTTTTTCCAACATTTCATACTTCAATTCTGCATCTCTAAGTGCTCTACTAAAAAATGTTATGGGAGCTTCCTTATTTTCTAAATCTTTTTGTAACAAAACAGTAGCAATTGTATCTTGTGAGGAAAATGAGAATATCAAGAAAGGCTTTGAGTATTCAAGGCTTACCAACTCAGGTGCTTCAATAATGGATTTTTTTATCATCTCAAATGAATTTCTGGATTCAATGGTCCACTTGACTTCTTTGTCTTTCTTCAACATGAAAGTAATGTGCTTCACTACTTCATCAAAATTTAGAATGAACCTTCTTAAGAAATTGATCTTACCAAGGAAAGATTGAACCTCTTTCTTGGATCTTGGAAGTGTTAAATCTTGAATTGAAATCACTCTCTTAGGATCAATTTTCACTCCATATTTAGAAACTATGTGACCCAACATCTTACCTTCTTTGAGAGAAAAATGAGACTTATTTGGATTAAATGATATACCATATTTTCTGCATTTAACAAATACTTGTCTCAAGTGTTAAAGGTGTTCTTGATCTGAAGTTGAATAAATAGTAATATCATCTAAATAGATGACCAATAATTTTTCATTTTCTCCAAAGAATGAAAATTCCATAGCACGTTGAAAAGTAGCTTCAACATTCATAAGCCCAAATAGCATCTTTGCATACATGAAAGTTCCCCAAGGAGTAGCGAATGATGTCTTCTCTCGGTCTTCCGGCCAAACTGAAACTTGATTGTACCTAGAGAAACCATCTAACATATAAATTATGTCTGAACTAGTTACCTTTTGAAGAATATGCTCCATCTTTGGCAAAGGATAATTATCTTTCTTGGAGCATTTGTTAATATTTTTGAAATCTACACATAGTCTGACTTCACCACTCTTCTTCCTTACTGGAACTAGATTAGCAACCCAATATGAATATCTTAATGGAATGATGATTTTAGAATCCAAAAGTTTCTTAACTTCCTTCTCCATCACTGGTAACAATAGTGGATTGATTTTCCTTAACTTCTGCCTCAATGGCTTAGTACCATCTTTCAATGGTATTCTATGCTCAATGATAGTTTTATCATATGTCTTAAGATCTTCATATTTCTAGGAAAATACATCAACAAATTCACAAAACATCTTGTGGTATTCAATCTTTATTTCTTCTGATAAAGGTTTTGACAACTTCACATACCTTGTTTCTTTTTTTGTGCCCAAACTGAAATCTTCCAATTTTTCTTTTGTTTCATCCAACTATGGTTTGACTGAGACATCATTATGATCAAAGAGTTTCTCCAATTGGATTAACCCCTTTGGAATGTGATTGGTAGGAAGAGGAATGATATGTTGATCAGCAATCTGTTTTTGCAAATTTTTGGTGTCTTGCAAATCAGCATCATCCTTCATGAAATCTTCATCTTGATCAATGTTTAGGACAAAAAACTCTTCAGCAGCTTAAACGAATCTTCTAATCTCCTGATCATCTTCCAATACTTTCCAATTCTTGACATTATCAATAATGCTAGTTCTGAACCTAACTTCCACTTCATATTTCAGCTTCATAGGTATTTGAATCTTGAATGAGCTTGTTGAAATAGAAAGTGAGTCAACCAAAATATTACTTTCTCTTGGAACAAAATAAATGTTAAAATCCATGAATGAGTCTTCTACAATGTTCCATACTACATTCCGGTAATCTCTGAGTCTGGGATGCTTAGTTTGATAAACATTTCTGATTTTCTGAATGATAAGTTCAACATGTCCAAAAATAGAAATTTTTGAAATGTTCATGTCCTTTATTGTTTTTAAACCAATCAGCAGAGCTTCATACTCAACCACATTGTTAGTTGCTTCAAAGTCAAGTTTGAAAGAAAAAGTGGAACTCTCTTTCAAAGGGGAAATGAGAATTATTCATGCACTAGCTCCTTCTTTGGAACATGAGCCGTCAAAGTACATTTTCCAAAGCTGAGAACCTTCATGACTGATCTATTTTTCAGCAAGTTTCAAAATTTGAAAATTTTCTGCAGATAGGACAACATTATCCATGTGTAAAATGCTTGAACCAACATCAGTTGTTCTAGCATAAATTGGATGATTAGTGGGGTCTTTGTTGTCACTAATGATATATTCCAGTTGAGCTTCTCTATGAATTCTTATTTGTTCTCCTCAAAAAATAGGGAAAGTAGCATGAGTGAGATCCATTTGCAATGTTCCTCCCAACCTTCTAATCCATGACCTAGAAAGTAACATGCCAAACCTAGGAGGAATGTCAGCTACAACAATATCCATCACCATTCCTCTCGTGGGTGTAACTGAAAAAGGCTTACTACAAAGTCTTTGATGATACCAAGGTATTGAACTTTATGAGAATCAAAGGAGTAGAAATCTTGGTACTCTCTAGTTACCTCAAGACCTAGTTCATCCATGACTACCTTTGGCATTAAATTATGTGAGGCTCTAGAGTCCATTATGAAATTATGCAAGATATTTTCATGAATATTCAGAGATAGATAGAAAGGAGGGGTAGAGTCATCTATATCTTCTACCAATGGACCTAAAATAACAGTGGGCTTGTCATCTTTAATACTAACAAAATCATAAGCTACTTCAGTAGGTGGGGGTTGAAAAGCTTTCATAAACGTATTTTTGAAATCATCATTTCTCATGAGCTCTACAAGAGGAACAGGAATCTTTATCTTTTGTATTTCATTCTCAAAATTGAAAACAGGGGAATTTTGTGAGCAATTTTTAACTCAAGAGAAGGAGTATTAACTGCTACAGGAATTTCTGGTAATTTCTATTTTTCAACTTGTTTTTTTGCTGCAATTTTGACTGTGTCCTTATTCTTCTTGGGATGTGCAACAAGCTGTGAATTATCATCAATCTTCTTTGATCTGATATTATGTCTGCTTTGATGATCAGATGCAATCATGGAATGATCAAGAACAATTTCAGTTGTCTGAGTATATGACATGGAGTCCTCATACTCTGCTTATGTAAGATGAATCAGCCCTTATTTATCTCTCATAAAATTGATATCATCGGCCTTCTCCAACCTTTCATCTTCCTCTTCGTCTTAAAATATAGCATTCTGCAGAGGCTGGACTTTTTTATCATCAACATCTCTCCTTTCTCGCTGTAAAATTTCAGGAATATTAGGTCTTCTAAATTGATGCTTATTAGGTTGATCAAATGAAACATTTATGGTAGTAGCTAGTATTGCTTCCATCTTGAGCTTTGACATCTCAGTAGTCAATGAATAGACCATCTTGGTCAGCTCATCTAACTTAGGATCAATGTCTAAAGTTCCTGAAGTTGAAACTTTAGCTTTTTGCTTTCTTTTTTCTCTCTCAATCCCTCCTCTGAGCTTATCAGTTGCTAACACATTAGATTCTACCTCCAGTGCATTGTCCTGCATTTGTGTTAGTGTTGCAAATCTTCTTTATCTCAATAATAAACAAAAATTAGGATCAAATGCACCAACATAAGTGATTTTGGTTGAAGCTTCAGTAGGCTTGATTTTAGTAGTTATTTTTCTATAGATCTTATTGAATCTCTTGGAAAAAACAGAAACTGATTCTCCTTCTTTTCTTTTTATTGCACCAAATTCAGTAATATAATACAGAAAATATTTCTTATCACCCCATTTATTTAAAATTTATCATCTAGGGTTTCAATTCTAGTGATGCTACCAGTTTTCAAAGATATGAACCATTTTCTTACATCATCCTCAAGACTCTGAACAAAAACTCTCATCCAGACATCTTCATGCTCAATATTCAGATTGTGAGCATAGGCATAAAAGTCAGCAAGGTGTTCTTCAACTATTACCTCTCCCTCACCACTAAACTTAGGCATGTACATGAGATAATCTCCTGCAGGTACTGCACTCATAGGCTGAGGTAAAACCAAAGGGGCATACCTTGTAGCAACAATTGCATCCATTCGGTTAGGGGGTGGGTTTGGACCTGCCATGGTGTGATTTGTTGGGATTTGTGGAACAAAAATAGGTGGATTGTGAACAGCATATGATGAAGCGCCAACTTGTGATGTAGGTATTGTTTGTTGGTTGGAAAATAATAGAGGTATAGGATTTTATGCAAAATCAGGGGACAAAATTTGTAGGACTTCTTTAGGAACAAACTTTGAGAAAAAAATAGTAGAAGCAATAAAATTTCATTTACTCTTTTTATTGATTATATTTTCAGGGTCAAAAACTGGGATTCCTAAAGGGGAATATGGGTTAGCCCTAGTTCTAGTCCTTCTAGGAGCCAGAACTTCAACAATGTAGTCGCTAGGTGCAAAGCAATCTTAAAAGATAGCTAGAACTATACTCCTCAGAACCAAACTTATAACTTTGTCATTCACCCAGGGATAAACTTCAATTCTTCTCCCCGGCAACAGCGTCTAATATGTTAGCATAAGAAGTCACTCCTTGATTGCATAAGGAGTAAGACTTACATGTCATAGTTTATTTCAAATTTTAAAGGGGTTTTTTGAGTGGTGGGATGGCTTTCTCAAAAAATTTGAAATGGTTTAATGTTCTGTAAGAATTTTATGCATTTGGAAAGTTATGGAAAGTATAAATTGTGTGGTTAAAAGGTAGTATAGGGATCAGAGTATACAAGCGAAAGAAGATAAATAGTTGGTACCTATTTCAGGAAATATTCCTATCATAAATCAGTTACACAGCTATGATGATGGCTCTTTACACAAACTCTTTTTATGCAAAGTAAAACAACATTTAGAAAATAGATTGTATGTATAAATTATTTCACAAATCCTTTATGAAATATTCACTGACATGTTCTATTACACTCATATAACTTGCAGAAAACTGAAAGCAGATAATTTACTATTAAATCCTCTAACAACTTCTCACTCACACTTTACTAGTTTCTGTAATTCATATTTTAGAAGAAATTAACAAAGAAAAGATACACACCACACATTAGATGTTCATTGAGTCACAAAATCCTCTAACAGGAAGAAAAAGGTTTTTTATTATATTCAGTCTTCAGGTAGACCTACATCCAACTTGGAAATAGTATTTACAAGTGCTATACATAGCAAGAGAGGAACCAACTCTATCTCTTCTAAAAATAAGGAAACATTAATGCTAACATAACATAGGTGTAAAAATACATTACAGCCTTATCTCATCAAAATCTAATAGAAAGGACAAATGGAGAAAGAAGAAGAGAATAATTTTGGGCTGGAATGATGAGTATGTTGTCATGCTACCCTTTTTCCTACTGAATTATCTCATTTTGTATTGGGTCTTTAATAACCATGTAGCTCCATTTAATAAGACCTCCAAAAACATCATAACTACCTATCACCATCACTTGTATTATCCATTTGGTTATTGGTTCTTATCCATCCTTAACTGGCTCGGAAAAATTTGCTGACAGGTGTCAAAATTTAGTTAAAATAGGTGTTGCCAGAAATTCCGGTAAACACCTGTAACTGTGCAAAATATGGAATGCTACCAAAAATTTTGGTAGCGCCCTATTTCTTTTTCAAAACATACAAAAAATGTTGAAAATTTTGTGCTGACTTGTATTCTATGACACCTAGGTTGTTGTTCAAAATTGTAACTGATCAAAAAAAAGGTACTTGTATCAAAATCCTTTTTTACCTTTCCTCTATGTGTGTTGCAGCTTTAGCCAGTTTATCTAACTCATTTTTTTTGTCAGCAACTGATGATCTAGATCTAGTTGCTATTGTAGTTGTTTCCTTGACAGGGGCTTTGTCCTCTTTAGAACCCTTTTGTGTTTTTCTTCTCTTTGAGGGCTCTGAGTGTTGTTCTGAAGGGGTTGGGTTCTTGCTTTTCTTCATGTATTTTTATGTTTTTGAACCTTTAGATTTACCTTCAATGTCAATAACCTCTGTCATTAGGCTTGGATTATGTAAAACCTTGGACTTAAGTCTAAACTTATTGTTATCTCTTGTATTCATCTTTCTGGTGCTAGAAATAGTTTATCTTCTTCATTCCTCTTCTTGTTGTTGATGTCATATCCATCATCCTTAATAATTTCTTCATCTTAATGGTGTGGGTTGATATTATTTCAACAAATTTTTTTGAACATGTGCTTTCGGAATTTCCAGTAGCACCTACGCTTTTGATTTATCTGTTGTTGCAGACCTTCCTCTTCTGGATCTAGTGTATACATTAGGAAATGGAGGAACAGGGGGTACTATTTTCATGGAATTGAGTTTTCTTGTTGAGGGGCTCTCTCCTTTTTCCACCTTTCTTTAATCCTTGACTGTAGAAACTTTCTCTTTCTTACCTTTGGCCTCCTTATGAATTTTTTTATTTTTGGGCCTTTCTCTTTATTCTTCTCTTTGTAGGCTGATTATTTGGTATTGGAAATGGAGGTGTAGGTGTAGGTTGGCCTGCCCTATAGAATAAAAAGTGGTCCCAAGTCTATTTTCTCTTTCCCAACTCTTCTTCAACTAGAAATTTCATCAAAGCTTGATGGTACAAGCTATACTCAGAAACATCAGTGTGATTCTGAACCGTTGCTAACATCTTGGTCAGGATTTTCAACAAGAAAAATGGCAGATTCAATGTCTTCATCCCTGCAATATGAAAAATAAACCTCATGTGATAGAGAAATACAATTTTATACCTCCTTTAACATGTGAGGTATAGCTTTATAAGCTTGATAGATTCTTCCCAATCATTCTTAAGTTAGTTTCTTGGAATGCCCTTTTCCAAACTCGAATCTCTGTGAGCATATTTGAGGAATTTGTTGAGATCACCTCCTGTAATAACTTATCCTTTGAACTACCTTTATCATTCTTGGGGAAGGTTAAAGGCTTCCGCAATGGAGCCTTCAGAAACCTGCAAAGTGAGGCCATAAACTGTAGCTTCATGTCCATTAAAAGAGTGAGCAAACTCTTGGACTACTCCTGAGTGAGAGCTCCCTAACCTAGTGCAAAGAGGATACCACCCTGACTGCATAAACAAAATTCTTACCCTTGACTTGGCATCAACCAAATCTGCACCCTATGGCTCTATTCAATTTATCTTACTACCTGTTTTAGTCATATTCAGATAAATAAATGTCTATGTATCTTGCAACTGATAGGTGGCAGAGTAGGGGGGAGTTTTACCTTACATGTGTGGCCTGTATTTACCTCTGGAATCTTGTTTGAAATCTAGAATCCTTCTTGAACTATGACTCTCAAAAAAATTTAATCCCAGCAACTAAAACCTCGAATGACATAATTCATGTTTTTTAGGTGGTTTTAAAACTAAAAATTGGTCCATCACCCCATGCAAATCATCCTCCATCATTGAAATATTCCTCACCATTATGTGCACCATTTGACACACCATCACCACCTTCATTTGGCTTTGTTTTCCATATGAGAGCTCCAGATGGCTTATGGCAAGTGTGTTTATGACTTGCAGTCACCTCTGTAGTATTTGCTATTGATTGGCCAGAATTTCTAGCAGCACTGTTGTGCAGCTAGCCAAACGGTTATGGCGTGTAGTGTGATAACCATGATCTCCTTGATTTCGAAAAATACATACCTAGATACACAAATTACTAACTTGTCATTGACAGGCATGACAGGTAATGGTTCATTCCATAACTACGTATGAGACATGTGGCTCAACGTATATAATGACTTGACTTTAGCTAACTGACTGTAATACGACACATATCACTAGATCTAAAAATATTAAAAAAAATATTTGAAGCGCATTTACACTATGACACGTGGTATAACTAAAGCGGATGCGCTTTTTTGTTTTATTTTAAAAAATAGAGTATTCTTCTGGAAATTCCAAAAGCATAGGAATAAAAATAAAAAAGACAGAAATAGGAAAATAACAGAATGTATGAAAGGGATAAAACTAGTACTTCTGGAAATTCTGGTAGTGACCAAAAAAAATTGAAAAATTGAAATTTTCGAAGTGTAATACTAAAAATTTAACTATGGAATGGATTCATGACTTAGCAAATAATTGGGCTAACATATGATATTGTGAGCATGAATTCTCTAAAATAACTAGGTTAATTTCACATATAGCATAATGATAAATAGGTTTGTACATGGTATCCATAAGTGCAGACAAGTGCACATATATATGTATATGTGTGTGTGTGTGTATATATATATATATATATATATATATATATGTCATAATGTGGGATATATGTCTGTAGTGGATGAGTTTTTGTATTTAGCATGAGTTTTAGTTTTGTTGACCTAAATGAACCCTGAGGAAAAGACTAATTCCTAAGCCGGTTGGGCATCATTATGTGTTGTTGGTTGGAAGAAATACTATTAAATGGTCAAGGGTATGTATAATTACCCAAAATTGGTCAGGGGATTAACTTGTAACATAAGCTCAATTGAATATACAAGCATGTAAAGCAATGTCATTTCATATTAGGGACTCAATGTGGCCTCCATGTAAACAATCATATATAAATATAAAACAAGTAATAATTTCATTGTGTCGTGACTTGGTGGTGTGGATTTTTCCTGAATAGCCCCAGGTCACATGGAGGAGCAAGTGACATGACATATGATCTAGAGGATAGGATATAGGCACTATGGGTGTATAATGTTGTGCACAGTGTTGAGTGGGAACCAAGCGCAGCAAAGGTCTTAGGTAGGAATTGTGATGTAAGGTCCTTAGAATCAAGTGATACGACCGAAGACTCTAGTGCAAATCAACGATGGCCAATATGAAATATGGACCCCCATGTGACATCAACAGGCGTGTCCGCACTCAACCTCAACATTTTGATTTTCCCATGAGTCGAGATTCATCAGATACGAGCAATAGAACCCAAGTGTGGAACTTGGAATACGTACCCACCTATGACATCGGTGGGGGGGTGGGGTTTATGCAATTAGATATTTTCCGTCCATTTGATTGGTTCCCCATCGTCATTGGATTGAGAAAGGTGTGGGGGTCTATAATATTATATTTTGATGAACTATATTGTATTATGAGTGGTATTATGTTGCTATAAAATTTAAATCCCTACCTATATTATATATTTGTGTATGTACTCTTACATGTTGGGTTGTGGTAGAAGCCACATGAGTAGAGTGTGAGTAGCATGTCGATGTGAAATTGGGTGAAATCTCCCATGTTATGACATGACAATGAGTAGCATGCCAAATAGGAATCACATGGGGGGCACATGGACTCCATGATGCTAATTAATATGAAGTCCAGAGTTGTATTTGAATATTTGAGAGGCCACAACTTCTATTCCCCAAGCCTGATTAAGTCAAAATCTTATATAATCGGAAAGGTGTCAACGAGATGAATCAAAAGGTGGTGTTTGTTTTAAGTTTTGAAGAGTTTGGAAAGGCTCAAAATTTTTGGACCCCATCTCCATAACAACATAGTGGAGGTCAAGTTGCCATAGTAACAACCTCTTACTACTTGTCTAAGGCAAGGGTGGTAAGGGGGTGTGTTACAGAGTTGTATCAGAGCTTCCATGTTCAAAACTTGGACTGGATGGGCTCTACCAAATATGAAAGGAATACAAAGGTCAAACTCTAAACCTTTGGGATTAAATTGGTTCCCTATTATATATTAATAAAGAAGGAGGTTCAATGCTTGGATATCTAGAGAGGGAATGGAGCATAAGCTTTGAATGCATCAATAAAGGTGAATAATTATTATGTGTTATTCACAACATTAATTGAAAATTGCTTGTTTAAGGTAGTTGATTGTAAATTGTAAGATGGTGGCAATGTTATTGAATCATTTTGATCAATGTAATGGCATTACATGTGTTATTATTGGCATCCTATAATGTCTGGAAAGCATATTCTTGTGACATAATAAGATTATTGTTTCTATAATTGTACAACACTTCCTGCATGGTTTTATGCATCACTATTTATAGTGTATTATCAGTGTTGATTAAATGGTATGATGAGTATGTATGTGACTGCTAATATGATGAAAGGGATTTTGGAAATAAATCTATGTGTTTTTTGTAGCTTACTTAACATGGATTGTTTCAATTTGAATGTGGGTGTGTACAAATTGGGATGTAATAATCTCGTGATCTAATTGGCGTATGATAAAGAGCCTTGGTGGAAGTTGATTCTTTCTATATATTGATGTTGATTATTATGTCTCCTTAAGGGTGATTTTCAATATATATATATATTGGGACGTAATAATCCCATGATATAATTGGTGTATGGTAAAGAGCCTCAATGGAAGTTGGTGATGAGCTCCATCATTAGACATATTTTGAGGGGTTAATAGTCACCTTTTTGCCTTCTTAGATCTCTTTTTCTTGCATTTTTATTATTATTTGGTTTTATGATGCTAGTATAGGTCGTGATTAAGGATAACATACTCTAAGTGCCTAATATAAGGTTGAGTGGAAAAAATCATGAATTATTAATCATTTTTATAAGGATTTTATCATAAAGACTCCGAGGAGACAACAAAGAGGAACTATAGGAGGATTTTCCACCCTAAAAGGAAGCCGAAGGATCCCAATGATTCTCGCTAGCAATTTGAATTCCAAAAGTAGCCAAAGGATCCCTAAGGATTCTCTCCAGAAATTCGAATTCCAGAAGCATCCAAGCAACTAAAAGAGGAGTGCACACCATCCTTGTTCACTGGGAGTCAAGTGGAATCAATCACCATTTTCTAGGGAGCTGTTGGTATCTTCCTTGTAGAAAAAATAGAGCAGAGCTAGAGCTAGGAAGAGTTAGTCTATTCTAGTCTCGATTCCATTCAGAACTATTATTGTGAGCTATTGAGCTTTTTGTTTTATTCAGTGATCAAACTTTCAGAGATGTACAAATTTATTCCTTTACGAAATGAGCAGACTGATTTCATTCTATTGATTTAAGTTTCAAAGGGATAGGCTCATTGGTTAGGGCCCAATCCATGTGCCTCAGCTTCTCTGTTGTTACTATATTTTCCTTTATGTCATTCAGCTAGTTTTTCTTCTCTCATTTAAGCTAGATATGCTTCTGATAAGTTTCATTGATGTTTATTTTTTGTGCTTTTGTAGTTTTAATTTCTTATGCGTAGTAAAATAGAAG